>JABXES010002028.1:0-41000 GCA_013375695.1 Dictyostelium brefeldianum
CGGACATGTGTATAAGAGACATGTATGTATGTATGTATGTATGGGATATAGCTATTACCTTTATATATTAAAGTATTAAACTTTAATAAAAATTGTTGAATTTCTTTTTCACTTGATTGAGTTGTATTTAAAATATGGTTGAATGATAAACCTAATTCTTCTTCATTATCGAAATCATCTGTACTTTTAATTGATTTTGAAAATAATAAATCTTTTAATACATTTAATTTTGGTTGAATCTCTGTCAACTCTAAATGATATTGTAATGATGTTTTAATTGTATTTGTATCCTTTGAAATTAAAAACATTGCATTTGATGTATGACCTGCTCTAATGGTAAATGTTTTATCATCTGTACATAATACTGCTTCTTCTTTTGGCGATCCTTTTATAACTAATCTTTAATAATAAATAGTAATAAGATAATGTCAATATCAAAATCATATTACAATTGTAAAAACGTATAATTCAATATGGTAATTACTTTTTTTTATTTTTAATATGTTCTAATATTTCTTGATTTACTTCTAAAAATTTGTAATCTCCATTTGGATAATCTGATTAAAAACTTACTTTAAAATACCCAATACAAACCTTTTGGGGCATTTTGTTAATTTTTTTTAAAAAAAAAAAAAAAAAAAAAAAAAAAGAATTTGAAAGCGCGCAATTTAAATTAAAAAAAAAAAATTATCTATTTACAAAAGTTTTATTATTTATACTGCATTTAATGCTCTACAGTTATATTACCATGATTATGGTGACTATGATGGTTGTTATTATTATCGCTACTATGGTGATGATGATGACTATCTCTATGATCTCTATCTTTTTTTGATTTTTTCTTTTTATCATGTTCGCTTGTCATTGGATCATTACCGCCACTACCACTACCTCCACCACTAGTACTACCATCTCTATGCTTTCTTTTCTTTTTATGTTTTTTATCTCTTTTCTTATCTTTATCAGGTCTTTGATAGCCACCATCTTGTAATGTGAATGCAGATCTAAGTTGTTGATCATCTAATGATAATAAAATTAATTCTTGTTGATGTTCATCAGGATAATTACCTTCAACTAATCTAGTTAATCCTCCTAATGGTTTTGGTTGTTGTGGTGGTGATAGTGTTTGTTGCTGTTGTTGTTCATTCATTGGTTGTTGTTGCATATTTACATCTGTTATTGTTATATTACCATGGCTACTGCTACTACTATGTTTTGATTTCTCTCTTTTTATATAATTATCACCAGGTAAATTCTTTACATATGATTTATAAGTTGAAGATAAATGTTTAGAGTTAAACTCATTCAATGTTTTAAAAAGATCACAACGCTCTAAAATATTAATTTCACCAGATTTAAAATCTTGATTTGTTGGTTCTAAAATAAAAATAGTAATAAGTATATTGTATCACTATACTATATCTTTTAGCTATTATATCTATTTACTTTCTATAGGGTTTATTAAATATAGTGACATTAATGTTGTTTTGTGCTGAAGTAAAAATTTAATAAAAATGAAAAAAAAAGAAAAAATTCAAAAAAAATGAAAATTAAAATTTGTTTATAAAAATTAAACAAATAAAATGGCTTTAATCAAAAATTAAACTTTTTGTGGTTAAAATTAATTTATTTGTACAAAATGATCGTAAATTTTAAAAATATTTTTAACCAGGGTGAAATTTCAATACCATGATATCACGCCCTTTCTATTTTTTTTGATTTTTAAAAAATCATTTCAAGGTCGGAAAAAAAAAAAAAAAAACCATTTTAACAAAAAACGAATAATAAATCACAGACACATAGAATGAATAAATTAATTATTTTTGCAATATTATTAATAACAATATGTTGTGTTGCTAATGCAAGTCAATATATTAACTTCACTCCATATGAAACAAGTTGTTCAACTTCATCAATTGTTGGTGGTATTGGATACAGTATTCAATTGGATACCTGTTTTGCTATTTCAAGTACAGATAATGGATGGTTATTTACATATAATAATGAAAGTGGATCAGTTACAGGTACAGAATATATTAATCAAGTTGGTCAACCATTATGTTCATCATCAAGAAAAGTAAATTCAGTTTTAAATTTCAACGTTGGTGATTGTTTTAATAAAGCACTTGAATTCTCATCCAAAACATCACCAATAACAATACCATTTTATCAAGTATCAGTATCAAATAATAAACCATCATTACCAATTGATATGGTTCAAGCATATTCATATATGTTGGATAGTTGTAATTCAACCACTTTAATTGGTATGGAATATCTTACAAATTCATCACAAGCATACAATGAAATTAATAATAGTTGGCAAATTGATATTTACATGTGTTCAGCATCTGGTGTACCAATTGTAATTGATCCAATTTATGAAAGAACAGGTGACACTTGTACAAAATCATTTCAATTTTTAAATTCTACAAATAACAATAACAATGATGCACCATACACATACATATACCAACATTGTATTTAAATAAATTATAAATATACACATCTTTTTATTTCTTTTATTATTTATTATTTAATAAAATTCATTACTATTATTATTTTTAAATTTGCTTTTAATAAATATTTTAATATTATTTACATTTGGTATTATTTGTTTTTTATCATTCTTTTTTTCAATTTTTTTTATTAATTCTCTAAATACCAAATTTGTAGTATCAGTATCTTTTGAAGTACATTCTATAACGGGTATTTTATATAACTTTTTAATTTTTTTTATTTTTTGATCAACAATTCCAGTTTCATATACTTTTGTATCCAATTTATTTGCAGCTATAACTATTGGTACTGTTGCTGTTTTTTTTAATGCCAATGATGTATGAATTAAATTTTTATAATATTGTATTTTTTCACTACTTCTTTCATCATCTAATGAAAAAACAATTACAAATGAATCACATTGACTAATTGTATCTTGAACTAAACAATTTAATTCAATTAATGATGCTTTTAATTTATAATGTATACTATGTTAGTATCACACAATATACATTATGCACTATGCTATTTATTATCAATATTAAAAACATACCAGTATCATGTATATATATATTAAAAACTTTTTTATTTAATTGTAATATCTTTCTTGATTTATTTTCAATTGTTGGTATATGACTTTTTTCATAATTACCAGACACAAAACTAGAAATTATTGAAGATTTTCCAACTTGAGATGGTCCTAAAACACAAATATTTAAACCTTTATACATTTTATTTTGTATATATTTCAAATCTAATATTAGTAAAAATAATAAAATTAAATTTTTAAAAATTACACAAATACAAATAAAATAAACAAACACAAATTATTTATATTTAACACAAATAAATAACAATAAATATACAATTGGTGTTTTTGATGTTGTATTTTTATAATTCATCATACATGTCAAATTGAATGTATAAAAAAATATTAATTAAAAAAAATTTAAAATTGGTTCAAATAATAATTTAAATTTAAAAAAAGTAAAGAAAGTACACCCCTTACACAGACACAAACAAAACATTTGTTATTAATTGAAATTGAAAAATTAAAATATAATAGATTAAAAATACACATATTAATACATACAATCATCCAAAAAAGGGTAGTTTTTAAATCATTGTGTAATATAAACATAAACTATATATAGTTGTATTGTATTGTTATTCTTTCAATTGTAGGTGTTGTTTTTTTCATAAATAGTAAAAATATTGAATTAATTATTTGAACAAATGATGTTGAATTTTAAAAAATTTAAAAAACACATTCACACAAAATAAAAAAGAAAAAAAAAAACACACAATCAAATACTATTTTTAGAATCACTCAAATTTGTGTTGTGCGTATATTTTGTTTGGTTGTTTGTTGATTTGTTGTTTGTGTGTACATGTGATGTTGTTTGTTTTTGTTTGTTTTTTATTTATTTTTATAATTTTATTAAAATATGTAATTGATTATTTCTTTTTGTAACCTAAAACACTCTTATCAACTGTTTTTGTTTTCTTTAATTTTCCTGAACTAAATCCTTCAATTGATGAAAGTAAACCTTTTCTACTATTATCTGATGGTGGTGGAGGAATTGCACCTTTTGATGGTGGTGGCGGAGGTGGAGGTGGTGGACCACTTGATTTCATTGGTGGTGGAGGAGGTGGAGGTGGTGCAGATGATGTTGGAGGTGGTGCAGATGGTGGTGTTGATGGTTTAAATGTACTATTACTACTTGTATTATTGTTATAGTTATTTAAATTTGTAGTTGAAGGAGTTGAAGTTAAAGTTGGTGGTGAAGCACTTGATGCTACAAATGTACTATTACTGTTACTTGTATTATTAACAAATGTATTACCTGTACTTGAAGTGAATGAACTATAACTTTGAGGTTTAATATTTGTAATGAAATCTGAAGGTAATGAAGAAGAAGTTGATAAAGCGTAACCAGATTGTTGATCAGATGAACTTACACCAATTGTAGAACCACCAATTGAAGTATCCAATTTAATTGGTTCATAAGATTGAGTGAATACAAGTTGTTTTCTTTTTTTTTGTTTTGTCAATTCTTTTAATTTTGGTAAATCTTGTTGTTTTGGTTTTGAAGTTGATGAAAGGAAAGTTTTGTTTAATTTTGATACTGCATCCATCATATCACGTTCTCTTGATGTAAATGTCAAACGATGAAGTGGTAAATTTTTAAATTTATGTTGAGAGAAAAATTCAAACTTGCTCAATTCTTCCAATGTAATTGGTGTACCATAAAATGGTTTGAAAATTGCTTCCAATATCTTTTTAATTTCTGGATGACAATGAACTGGTATTGCTATATCAACTGAATGTGGATTCTCTAGTTCATATCCACATGCCATTTCAAATAATACACAACCAAATGATAATACATCTGGTTCAATCTTTTCAATATGTTGTCTAATAAAATCTGATAATCTTGGTTCTAATCCAAAAAATGCATTTTCATAATCACTTATCCTGTAATTTTAATAATACCAACTAACAGTTAGTATACAACATAATGTAATACATTGTTATTATCATTAATTATTACTTACAAACAAATTTGATCATCAATTAAAACATTTGATGCATTTAAATGGAAATATGGAAAATTATGAACTTTTAAAAAAATGAGTGCTTCAAGTATTTGTCTACCAAATTTTGAAATGATCTTTTCATTTAGTTGAAAGTGAGTATTATATTTATCAACGTATGGCATTTTTGGACGAGATTGATGAATGTAATCTCTTAGGGAACCTTTGCCACCGTAAAATGGTCTAACTGAAACAGCAATTGATTTTTCAGGTATAATATCAACTAACAAAGGTACACTAATGAATGGATGAATTTCCAATGATTTAATTATACCCCTAAATGTTGATCTACCAGCTTCAGTAGTCAATGGAATTGGCCATTGTTTTGAAATTGGTACCATTGACATTACTCTATCATTTTCTAATTTATTTAAAGAGTTTCCCAATACACTGAAATAAACTTTATCTAATCTTGAACCAAATCTAGGTATTTTATCTTGTAAACTATAAATTGTTGATCTTAAATATAAACGTGCATTCATCATTACTTGTTCTTCTTTAATTTGTTGAGATTCATCACGTTTATAAATAAATACATTTCCTTTTTCTTTTGGAATTAATGGTTCTCTTGTTGGTTGTGTTTTCTTTAAATTATAAATTGTAATTATAATTAACAATAATAATAATGCTCCCCCAACCGATCCAATTATAATATAATATAATGTTTCCATTGTGTGATTATTATTTATTTATGTTTTTATGTTTTTAACACAACATTAATGTTTTTTTTTGATTGGATATGTTTTTTTTTTTTTATTTTTTATTTTATTTTATTTTTATTTTCGACTTTTTTTTAATTTTTACAAAGAATTTTCAGTGTGTGAAAATATTTTTAACCAAATGAATCAAGTTTTAATTTATTAATATTGTTATTGTAATTATTAATATAATTAAAATGGATGAATATAGGGCGTGAATTGAATTACTATTGTTGCTGCTGCCAGCGGTTGTGGTAGTTGAAGATGAAACTGAAAATGTTCCCGATGCAGTTGATGGATCACTTGGACAATAATTACTAATTGAATTAATATCAGCCGATGAACAATTTGAACAAAGTGAAACTGTATTTAAATTGTCACAATTCATAAAATTAACACTTGAATCAACACATGAAAATAAATTTGTATTGTTGTTTAGGTTGGAAGAAAATGAAACTTCGTAAAAGGAAACTGATGAATCGACAATGTATAATATTTCACCATTTGTAGCATTACTTGATGGTAATTGAGAAACATTTGAATAAATCACCTCAAGCGAACCTAAACTTACATAAAATGTACCACCGCCATGTGCTGCATCGTTATTTAAAAAAGTTGAATTTCTAACAATCAATGGTGAGTTTAATAAATAAATAGCACCACCATTTCCAATTGTAGCAGAGTTTTCTTCAAAATAAGAATTACTAATTACATTAAATTGTGGTGATTCAATGGATGAATTTGAATATTGAATGAATAAAGCACCACATACAGTACCTGAATTATTTATAAATGTACTATTATCAATTGTAACATTTGATTGAATGATAGTTTCAATTGATAAAGTGAATACACCACCATAATCTATTGCACGATTATTTGTAAATTTTGAATTTTCAATATTTAAATTTGAATCTACCGATGATATTACACCACCTGATGAATGAACTTTATTGAATGAACTTGATTGAATATCAATTAAACCATTTTGAGAGTAAATAAAATTACCAAATAATGTATCAACAATTACATTGGAAATTGTAATATTTGAATTTGAACCAAAAATAGCATAATTTGGATAAGGTGCTTTATCTACTATGGAGTTTTGTCTGATATTTTTAAATTGACAATTATCAATACCAATAAAACTATCAACTTGATTAATTTTTAATGGATAACGATTGGCGTTTACTGCAAACAATGGATAAGAAATTGAATATAATGAATAAATATTACTAAAACTACAATTTGAAATTGAAATAAATACTGTTGATAATATAGTATCTATGTATACCAATGATTGATTATTTATATTTGAAAATGAAATATTATCAATTGTCAATGATGTTACCATACTTGAGTTATCATAATCTATACCTTTTAATGGAGTAATTGTTAACAATGTTGTACCATCTAATGAACCATTACTTTGGAATATTACTTGATTTGAATCTTGATATGTTGTTAATGTTAAATTAAATTGATAAATATTTACAATACTTGATTGATCAATATTATAAATACCATCTTGTAACAGTAATGTTAATGGTTGAAATAACAATAACCCATTACCACTTTCAACAACTTCTGATATATTTCTAAAATATTCAATTGCATCACCAATACTATTACATGTAAAAGTTACATTACTACCGCATTCATCACCTTTGATATATGTGTTGTTATTGTTTAAATTTACAATTAATTCAACAGGTTCACTACTACTATTTACAAAATAAATAAAATTTATGAAGGTTATTACTAATAATATTATAATCGTTTTTTTCATTTTGTCGTTGTATGAAACAATGATACCAAAAAAAAAAACATTTTTGGGTTTCAACCTTTTTTTTTCATTTTTCCGAAAAATCAAGATATTCTTTGGTATTGTTGAATTAACGAGTTTGTTAAAATTGTTTATTTATTAAATATATAATTTATATATGTATATTTCTTATTTTTTTATTACTATTAAAGTGACCAATTTTTTTTTTTTTTTTTTTTTTTTTAATTTTTAAATTTAATTTAATTTGGTGTAAAATAAAAACAAAATACGATGACCAGATAAATGATAACCAAAGTTGAACCAATGAAATAATTTGTTCTACCATTTGAGAAAACTAAATTCATAACCATAACACCAAAGAAAATTGCAAAGAAATCCATAAGAGGGAAAATCAGTGTGAATGAACCTTGACTTGAAAGATGATTAATAATTGCACATATGAATACAAGTACTGGCATTTGGAATAATGTAATTTGAACTGCTGCAGATGCACCAATTTCTAATGCAAGTGGCATATTATTATGAAGTGCAAATTGAACTGCATTTAAATATTCTGCTGCTGATGGAATAATACCCAATATAGTTACACCTAGGAATTCATGTGTTAAACCAAGTGCATTAACAACAGGATCAATTGTACCAACTAACTTTTCTGATACCAATGCAAACATTGTTGTACATGCAAACAATACAATTATACATTGTACTTTTGACCATTCATATTCAATTGGTTTCTCTTTTGGTTTTTCATGATCAGCTCCACCTCCAACATGTTGATGTGTTGCATTTGATGATGCGTTTGCAGGTGTAACTGAAGCAGGTACTGGTGGTTTAGCAGGTTGTAACTTTTCCAATGGTGCATGTAAAATGTGGGTATGGGTTTTCAAAGTGAATAATAACCCAATGAAATAGGTTAATGGTAAAATACCAGAACAAATGTACATTAGAGTACGTGCTTTATGAGTGTAAATTGGATCATCATCAAGGTCGGAAGCTACAATTGAACATTTTCCACAATCCATCATATTTGAATTTGTTACGGTACCATCGGTTACATTAACAATTGGTTGTTGAATACAATTTGAACAACTGAACCCAAAACTACCATAAACTTTATAGAATAATGTTGGTGCAAATGCAGCAACTACAGCAATCATCAATAAAATTGTATTTACACCCATTAAAGTTGGATTAAAACGTTGTTCTTTATGTTTTAAACCACCAATAATCATAGATAATCCTGGTATTAATAACATTGAACCTAATAATGCACCTGTTAATGCAGATCTTGCAACTTCTTCTTGTGCTCCATTAATTGATACAATGTATAAAATCAATTCTATAATAGATCCAAAACTTGCATTTATAAGTGCACCAATTGCAAAGCTAGTTTGTGCAGATAAACTTGCAATTGCCATACCATTATAATATGATAATGGAATTGTTGACAATAAACAACAAATAAATATAACAATTGGATCTATATGATCTTCTAAAAAGAATCCAAATATTAATGATATAATTACAAATGGTAATAAATCTGTATACATTATAATTGGAAATATAAGTTAGTGTACTACATACATATATTTTTAAATATATATCACCAAACATTCACAATACATACTAACTAAAACAACATTCATTCCATTAATTGAATATTTATAATAATATTTGTTAAATGCTTCAACTGGATATAATAAAATTTGACAATCACCTCTTGGATAGTCTTCAGTTCTTAATAATAATGGATTACATAATAAATGTGTTAATAACTTTGTATGTATCTGTAATATATATTATAAATATAAAGTTAGTATATGCAGTTTTGTATATACACAATATATTTAAATATATATATACCTTTGCAGTTGGAATTGAAACAACAATCATCCAAGTAATTGATAAAACTAATGTTTCAAATATTATAATTATTGGTGCAATTAATACATAATAAATGAAAGCACCCATATAATTGTATAATGTTAATTTTCTAACTGCAATTTGGGCTCTTCTTCTACCACTACTACTACCATTACTTATTGGTAATCTTTCTTCATCTTGACCAAATGGAACATTATTTGATAATTGTAAATATTTACCAAATGGCCATAAAACAAATCCTTTTAATCTCCAAAATAATCTTCCATACGGTATACCAAAATATGTAATTGTTAATAATACACTTGACAATGTAAATACAATAAATAATATAACTCCAAATGTTGCACTATAAATTACATTTCCAATTAAATTTGGTACTGAATCTGTATGTTATAAATAGAGTAAAACTGTTAGTCACACTATTTATATTACACATATATTCAATTTACATACTTGAAGAATTTTCAGGTTTTTTATCTTGTTCATTTGTATATAAATGTTGTACTTCAGGAGAGCGTTCTTCAATTCTTCTTTTTGTTAATTTACTTTTAAATGGTTTAAAACCAAACATATGATTTTGAATTTGATGTTTAACTTCTGATGGGTTTGTGTCATCTGTAATACCATAATCATCATATGAAATTGGTTGTTCCTTTTCTGCAACATAAAGTGATGGTACTTTATCTTTTCTTTTCTTTTTATTAACTGTTGGTGTTGTGTTATTGTTGTTGTTGTTATTATTATGTTCAATACTACTATTATATGTTACACCATTATGTACATTTGTTGGTGTATTGTTATTATTGCTATTATTATTGTTATCACTACTGCTATTTTCTAATGGTATTCCAATTATAGTATGACCAGTTGAATTTACATTTGTTCTATGATCCATAGGTACACCATGAATTTCATCGTAATCTTCATCATTATGTAATAATGGTTTACGATCAGTCATAATTATTTATTATTCGGGTTAATTATCATATAATTATTACCACTTTTATTATTACTACTATTACTACTACAAATATTTATAATAAATGTCAAAGAAAAGGCATATGATTATGTATAAAGGTGACACGCTAATTTATTATTATAACAGTGGGTAATTATTAAAAAAAAGGTCTAAAAATTCAAAAAAAAATTGTAAAAAAATCAAAAAAAAAAAATAATAAAAATATTTCAACCTGGGCCTATGATCATTTTATTCGTGAATGTTGGTTTTTTTTTGTGGTGATTAGTTTGTGATTAGATATTTTATTTTAGTATAAATAATTAATGGTTTTATTACTTTATTACTTTGATTTTGTAGTATTACTACTGGTATTGTTGTTTGTTGTTGGTACTAATAGTGAAGAAACAGCAAATAATAATAATTGTAAAATGATAAATGCATTTGAAATTGCATAATGACTTATACTTGTACCAATTTCTAACCAACTACCAGTATCTTTTACAAGGAAAAAGAAATTTATACTCATTATATCAGTGAGTGCAATTACAATAAGGAATATACCTGGACGTGCTACATTTAATATATTATTTAATAAAGAGAATGAAATTGCAACCAATAACAATGGAATGAATATTTTAACCAATAATAAAGCTGCCATTAAAAATGGATCGAAAATAGTTGTGAATCTATATGTTGATGATATTTCAAAACTACTAATTGATGCAATATTACCAACCCCAAAAAATGCGACATAACAAAAGAATATATAAAATATTGCTCTTCTTATATCATTTTGTGTGATATTATTAATTGTTGTTGATAGCGATGATGATGTTGATGAATTATCTGATGGAGGTTGTCTTAATGATTTAATTAATGGTACTTTTTTAAATATTGGTTTGTCTGTTTCAATTATAATTTCAAAGTGCATCCAGAGAGTAAGGTTTAAAATTAAATTACCAAAGAATAATACTTCATAAGAGATTGAAAGGAGAAGGAATGGTATTGATATGGCAAGACATAAGAATGACCAATGATCGTAAAATCCATTACCTCTGTAGGTGGCCAAAATTAAAATACTTGATACTAATAATACCCAACTTGAAATTTGATTTATATATGGTAACCCAATCTTTTTGACTAATGCTGAATCAGTGGTGAATACAATTAAACTTGATAATAATATTGCACAAGTTAAAATTGAATTCATTATAGTTGATTTACTTGATGTTGTAGTTTGACCACCAAATTTAAATAGTTTTTGTAATATTGATAAAATTGAAATTAATACACCACCAATACAAACTAATGGTGTATCTGATCCATAGTCAATTGGTAATGATGGGAATATGGACATTGACAAACAAGATAATACCCATAAAGATTTCAATAAACCAGATATCTTTTCATGACGATAAAATACAAATGCTGAAACAAATCCAAGTATTTGATAAACAAGTGATAAAACACCACGATGGAAATAAGATACTACCAATAACTCCATAATTGAAATTGCTGAAAAACATAATATTACGAAATTTTGAATTAATAAAGAATTGCTATTGCTTCCACTACCACCAAAATTTACATAGTGACCTTTTTTCGATGAGATTGATTGATATGTATCAACTAGGAAAATATATAATGGTACAATATTTGATGGTATAGTTTTACCCCAGAATAATACAAGGAACACACAATATAAATAATATAATAATGGTGCATCTGTTGATAGTAAAAAACCAACAAGACCAATGGATATAATTGAAATTGCATAATTTGATAATCTACTAAATTGTGAGATTACTTTTGATAATCTACGTGGTTCAGATGAACAACAATCATCAATACCAATTGATGTATAATTATTTAATACGTATAGTGAAAGTGTTATGATCCAACCAAAGTAGCCCAACGTAATGACTGTCATTAAAAATGGACGATCATAAGTTTGAAAGTAATTTAACCCATTCAAACAAAGATCAATTAAATCATGACATTGAATTTGTGCGTCTTCCCATTGCTTTCCGCTGATCATTGATTGAATTGATGAAATCATTTTTTCGGCAACTCCATCCAATCCAACAAACGGACTGAAAAACAGTGTGGTTTTCTCTTTTGATGATGATTTAATTTTATACATTTCCCAAATTTGCATTGTATTTGCGTAAAGCGCAGCAGTTGTATATTCAGGTGTTGATTCTGATAGTACTTCAGTTGGCAATACACCAACTGAATTCAATGGACATGGTACACCAATTAATGATGACATTAACGGAGCGATATCAGCTTGTGATACATCTGATCTAAATAAATTTGAAAGTTTCCAAGATGATGGTGTTTCAACGTTTACTGGTAACTTTTCTTTTGCTTTTCCACGAAGTGTTGCAATTCTATCCATTTGTAAATTTGATGATAATGGACCACGTACACCACTACCCCATACAACTAATGGTGTTTCAGTGTTTGCTCTTTCACCATCACCATGTGAACCTCTATTACTCATACCATGATCTGCTGTATAAAGGTATGATGTTGATCCATCGCCATAAAATTGTTCAATCAGTGAAACCACTTTTTCAATTCCGCTATCAACCAATTTAATATTATCATAATATTCTTTTGACATTGGTCTATATGCATGACCATTTGTATCCAATCCTAATAAATGAAGGAATATAACTACTTTATCACTACGTAATCTTGATGCTAATTCTTGATCTTTGGTTGCATTTTCAAATAGTTGTGTAATTTTATCAAATACCCATACATCCAATTTCGATGCATCACTTGCAAAATCTTCTGCTTCTTGTGGATATGATTCTGATGTCATTTGTGGTACATTTTCAGAAAACATTGGTAAAATATCAGGTGATCCATACCCCCATGAATATTTAGTTCTATTAAATAAATGATCAAATTCAACTGGATTCGCTTTCCAACCTTTTGTAACCGCACTTACATCTTCATAAAATCCTGCAATCAATGCTACATGACCTGGTCTAGTTTCTGTTGGTACTCTTGTATGAGATATACCCCAACTTCCAACATTTTCTACAATACCTCTTAAAAATGGTGATCTTGATTCACCTGTATTTTCATCAATTTCAAAAAATTTATCTGCTCTTAATCCATCAGCTGTATATATATATAATGTTCAAACATATTAGCATATATACTATCTACTTGAGTATTTGTTACATTTTGTAAATATACATACCAACAAATAAAACTAATCTTTTTGCAGGTGGTTTTAAATTTATTTCATGTGGTGGCATACCATGTACTAATGGTGATCTAAAATAAATATCAAATATACTTAGAGTGAACACTACATGAAATAAAATACCAATCAAAACAATGATTAAAATTTTGGGATTAAATTTATTTTTGGTATTGGTGACATTGTTGTTATTATTATTATTTATAATTGATGAAGTTATATGATACATCTTTATTAATACTGTTTATAAATATATATATATATATAAAATATAACAATGAATAATAATACAAATATTAATTTCACACACCCCACTTTCGAAATTTTAATTTTTCTAGTGGTAAATGTGTTGACATGAAGTTAATGAACGTTAATTCAAAAAAAAATAAAAAAAAAATAAAAAAAATAATTTTAAAAAAAAAAAAACAAGTTTTTTTCCTGTCAAAATTATTACAAGCAAACACACCCCTTTTCATATACATATTATAAAATATATATAGGTAATAAAAACTATACTTATAGTTTTGTATATAAAAAAATGAGAAATGTTAAAGGTGGAGTTTGGAAAAATACAGAAGATGAGATATTAAAAGTTGCAATTATGAAATACGGTTTAAATCAATGGGCAAGAATATCATCATTGTTAACACGTAAATCACCAGCACAATGTAAAGCGAGATGGCATGAATGGTTAGATCCAAGTATAAAGAAAACAGAATGGTCAAAAGAAGAAGAAGAGAAACTATTACATTTAGCAAAGATATTTCCTGCACAATGGAAAACAATTGCACCTTTGGTTGGTAGAACTGCATCTCAATGTCTTGAACGTTATAATAAATTATTGGATGAAGTACAAAGATTACAAGATCAAGATGGTACAACTGGTTCAACTGAAGATAATAGTCGTTTAAGAATGGGTGATATTGATCCAACTCCTGAAACTAAACCTGCAAAACCTGATCCAATCGATATGGATGAAGATGAAAAAGAAACATTATCTGAAGCAAAAGCTCGTCTATCAAATACACAAGGCAAAAAAGAAAAAAGAAAATTTAGAGAAAAACAATTAGAAGAAGCAAGAAGATTAGCATTCCTTCAAAAGAAAAGAGAATTAAAAGCTGCTGGTATAAAGTAACTATAGTATATATATATCATACTATCATACGTTTGCATAAATACTAATATTCTACTATATATATTAGTTTTAATCCAAAGAAAAAAGGTAAAGAAAAAAGTTGGGATATTAGTAAAGAGATACCATTTTATTTAAAACCAAAAGCAGGATTTTATGAAGTACCAGAAAGTGAATTACGTGATGAAGCTAATAAAGATGAATCATTTTTTGGAAAGAGATTAGATCAAATTGATAATCCAAATTATATGCAAAGACAAGAAAAGATTAATAAAGCAGAAGCAATTAAAAAAGCAAAGAAAGACCTTTTCGATTTACCACAATCAATTCAAGATACATCGAAAATGAATGATGTTGAACATTCAATCAAAAGAACGAAATTACATTTACCAACACCACAATTAACAGATGATGATATTCAAGAAATTGCAGATTATGAGAAATTAACTGGTGGAGGTAATAATGAATTCCCATTACCACAATTATGGTCAAAACCAACCACAACCACTACCACTACAACCACCACAACCACAACCACAAGAACACCAATGAAACAAGATTCAATTATGAGTGAGGCTCAAAATTTATTGGCTTTATCAAATGCACAAACTCCACTTAAAGGTGGTTTAAATCCAAATATTTCAAATACACCAATACCACAAAGAAATGATATATCAACACCAAATCCATTATTACAACAAACACCAAATAAAAGAATGTCATCATCATCGTCGTCCAGTGAATTTTCAACCGAAGATAAATTTAAAAAACAAACAAACAAGAATCAATTTTTATCAAGTTTAAAGAATTTACCATCGCCAACAGTTGATTATAAATTAGAGTTACCAGAGGAAGCACCAACCATTGAACAGGAATCAGAATTGGAATTGGACAATTCAGAAATACATATTAGAGAGCAACAACAATTAAAACATAAAGAACAATTTAAATTGAGAAATAGATCAACCGTATTAAAAAGAAATTTACCAAGATCTAGACACCTCTTTGATAATGTTGATGATTCAAATGAAATTTATAAAGAAATTAATAAAATCATTACACATGATAATGTTACATTTCCAAATGATTCAATTACTCCAAGTATTGACTTCAATGATAACGATACCATCTCCAACTATGACTATTTCACATACTTTGAATTGGATGCAGCAGATAAATTAATTCAAGCAGAAATTGATCAAATTAAAAAAGAATTACCATTACCATTACCAACAATTGACCAAATTTTACAACAAATTGATGAAATTAAATCACAAATTATTTATTTACCAAAAGAAAACCAATTTATTGAGAAATCAAATGCTTCAAATATTCAAATAATTCAAAATTTACAATTTGAATATGATGTAAGTAGTAAATACATATAAACTATCATATTATATTAAATATATACATGTACTAATATATTTATATACTAAATAGAAAACATTTAATAAAATTAAAAATATATCATCTAAATCTGTAGGTTTAGAAAAGAAGTTAAATATTTATAATGGTGGATATCAAAATAGATCAAATACAATCATAAAGAATATCAGTGAAATGTTTGACGAGTTGGAACAATCTGAAATTGAATATCATTGTTTTGTAAATTTAAAGTCAAATGAATCAATTCAAATGGAAAAACGTTTAAAATCAATAGAGAATCAAGTATATGATCAATGTGAAATTGAAAGTAGACTTCAACAAAAGTATGCAAAGTTGGTAAATGAAAGAAATACATTATCAAAACAACAACAATCAATATAATCATCATACATTCATAATAAAATAAATCATAAAAAAAAAAAAAACAAAAAAAAAATAAAAAAAAAAAATTTTGATGTTTGAATAAATCAATTTGCGTGTGTGCAATGATTTAGGTTGTTGGTGATTCTTATTTAATGTTTGTTGATGTTGTTGTTTTTATTCAAATGGTGGTTGTAATGTGTTAGGTTCATGTTGAATTGGTTGATTTTGAAAAGAGAAAATCATTACAAAATTTCATTAAATGTATAGTTCCAAAGTGACCTTTATAACCTTCATTCATTACAATTTTATCAATATTATGAAGATTATGTTTATGATTATCATCAACGTTGGTCACCTGTTTCACAATCAATTTTCTCTATTGGTGATGGTAGAACAACAATAATGAAGGTTATGGCATTCACAAAAGGAGATAATATGATTAACTTTTGGGGTAGGACGCAAATTTTTAACTAATGTTAGATAATTTTTACACATAGCACATGGTTTCCTAGTTTGTGAGGTTTTTAATTTATATTTTGATCTTTTAAAAAAAATGAATTTTGAAATCAATATATAATTGACTATAAAATAAAAAATATCTAAACTCCATTTGATTTTTTGTTTTAAAACAGATTTAACCAATACAAAAAATATCATTAAAAACTCTTTGATATGTTCTTGATCTGTGGTAGTTTCTTTTGGAAGAGTCCACGTAATGATTGTACAACCAAATAACACCATCTTTTTAACATATCCCTTTTTCCATTTTTAGTATTTGATTCTCGTTTTAATTAATCTGATTTCTTTTGTAAAATTGGGTATATTTGTTAAAAAAAAAACTTTTTATCAGGTTTACACCATAAAATTGCTGTAATTAATATTTCTTCATTTAACTTTGTTGTTCTATTTTGTTGTTTTCTTAAATTATCAACATAGTGTTCAATTTCGAAGTGATATATATGTTGATGAACTCACTAACTTCCAAAGTATATTACCTACCTTTAATGTTTGTTTAATATAAATTCTTTCGTCAAATGATTTCGCATATATATATATAAATTAAAAGTACTTACTTTATCAGCTTTTCCAGGAATTCTTTTTTTTAAACCACTCTTGCCGTCCCATTTCCACAAATCATCATTAAATGAAAACACTGAACCTGGTATTCTATTCTAAATTATTAAAATATTTGTATATAAACGAAAAATCTGTGGGTTTATCATCTGTTCCATATCCTTCGAAATGTATACATCGATGAATTGCTTTATATCTATATAGTATGCCATTAAATTTGCAATTTCTGAATTATAACAACTTAATTTAAAAACAACATCTGGTTTTTTCCAACACTCTTCAACTTTTGCAACTATCCAGACCAGCACACGAAATTGCAAAATAATTTTTAATATCTTGTTTTGTAAACCAATAATGTTTTTTCTTGATGATTCTGCTTTAACATATGACAAATATTCATGTTGATATTAATAGTTTATCAATAAATACACCAATAAATAATTCGTATATTTGACTAATTATTTGGAATTTATATTCATCATGATTGGGATCTAAGTTAATTGGTATTGTGAAATTGGTCTTCCATCTGATTTTTGTCGGAAAATGTTAGTTTTCATAAAATCTGTATCAGATTCACTGAACGAAATATAATTTCCATCACTTCTGATGAAATTATTTTAAAGTTTGGTTCTTCAAAATCATCTTCCATGGTTGTTTTTATTATTATTTGTGTTATTTGAATTTCTACTAATGGTTATATGGCGTGATGTCTATCACACTTTAAGGTAGACTATAATTCCGAATTGGATGAATGATATGATTGTTTAAACTATTATTATATTGTGTTTGTCTTGCTTTTTCAAAGTTGAATCACTTGCAGAAATCGAGTTTTTTATACAATAAAACAACAACTGTTGGTAAAATAATATTTATTTATTTATTAATAATTTCATTCTTTTATTTAGATAAAAATGGATTATGTTACAATTGTGGTTAAATAATAGTTGTGTTCGGTCAATAACCAACTACACCATCAAAACTTTAAAATTGAACATGATCAGTTGATAAAAAGATATTTATTTTAATTATTAATTTTATAAAATGATTGTTAAAGAAATAAAAAAATAATAAGTTGAATTTTATGTTGAGAGAGATAGATGCCCAGGGTTCGCAGATGATTATAAGGGTTCATAGATGTTTATAAGAGTTTATAGATGATTAAAAGTTTCATAGATACTTGTAAGGGTTCATAGATGCACACAGATGCTTATAAGGGTTCATAGATGCACCCAGATGCTTATTAGTGCTTATAAATGTGTTCGCATATGCTTTTAAGTGCTTTTAAGGGTTCATAGATGTCCACAGATTCTAATGGGTCAATAGACATAAATAAACATAATAAATAACCATTTACACTCATCTATAGTAATATTACATCTGATAAACTGATGGATATTCTTAGGAATATTCAGTTTTATTCGGATAATTAGGGTAAACGGGGTAAATACCCTTTTAAACATGTAATTTTCATTAATTTTCAATTTATAGATATGAATAATCAAATTTGAAGTTCAAAATGGCGATGTTCTTGGTAAGAACTATTTTATAAATATTCACCCAATAGATATTACAACATACCAACAACATTAATTACGCCAAGTATTCATCAAAAACATTAAATAACAACGTTAGTGGTATTTTTCATTATATTGTATTGATTTCAATTAATAATAGCATGTCACAACAAGATATAAACAATGATAACCATCAAAACTTGTATTTTATTTGAAAAATTTTTTATGGGTTTTTGTTTTTTTTTTTAATTAATTTTTATGCGTAATATTTTGGCTAGTTTGTCAGAAAACTACATATAAATTACCCAAGTAAGGTAGCCAAATCAAACTTTTACAGTAAACAATTAAATCAACATAATTTGATATTTTTAAATATGGGAAGATAATATCTTTTTTTAAAGTGTTGACAAGGAAAAATGATATTGTTCGATTAAATTTAGAACCTAAAATCGTTTGGAAGTTGTATCAAAACGTGAAATCATTTGAAATTTAGTAATTGATGTTTTGTTGTTAGTTCAAATATGTTATACATTATTGCATTCTTTAAAGTGAATATTAATACACTTGCGTTGCAATTTCATTATAAAATGAATTTAAAATTGTTTCATTTGTTTAATTTGGTTCCAACAATTTCACCATTTACTTTAATAGAGTTCAAATAATCTTTATGTTAAAGTTTTCAAATTTATTATAGTAGATATTATATAATCTAACATGTTGAAATCTGTTTCTCCAACATCTTTAGAATTACCATCAAAACAGTGGTGATGAAGAAGGTTATAAAAAAACCTAGGACTATATCAATTTCATTTTCACCACTAACATCATTATTTAGTTTTATTCTTTTATTTATTGATCAATGCATCATATGATTTTAAAATTTTATTTTCAAGAGAATATTGTATCAGTTACAAAAATCATTCAATCAAATAACATTGGTATGTTGTACGACAAGGTAATTAGAAACCAGTATTTGGTATTCAATAAAACAGTTTACAATGATATCATTGAAATTTTCAAATGAGAAAATCAAGAAAATATATTATTTTTCAAACAGTTTTTCAAATATTATAGTTGTTATATAATCAAGTTTAACGCAATTGTAATTTATAAATTTATCACAACTTCCTCAAATGTAAATTTGGATCATCAAACTTTTCATTCATCTTATTATCTCTCGGAAAAATCTAGAGATTATTTAGATTAGTTCAAGACACCAATACAACCAACCATTGGAAATTTCCAACAAATGCAGTTAATCAAGCCTTCAAATTCATTCATTTTACAACAACATTCACAACATCAGCAAAATATTCAATACTATTAAATAATCCAGCTACTTTATCATCAATTAAAAGTTTATACTATTTAAAAAAAAATTGATATCACTTCAACTACAACTATAACAGCCACCAATATACAATCATGTAAATATAAAAAATCAAAGAGACAATATCATTAAAATTATTTATCATATGTAAACTATTAGTATTATCAACTGATACTACAGCCACCACCATCAATGATGATATGAATTCAATTATCAATAATTTATAAAAACAAGAATTAAAATTACCAATTTCAGATAACATTTCAAGATAAACAAAAGAAAGAATATATAAGGAAATTATTATTCCACCATTCAAATAAATAGATTGTGCACGAATATATATTTTATCTTGATTTTTTCAAATTACAAATAATAATAAAAATAGACTTTTTTTAATATTTTGTTTGATATGGTAACCAATTTAAAAATTTTTTTAATTTTATTTTTCTACCTTTCAACTAATGATCTAATTGATGATTTATCATATGCAATTTCAAATTCAGATGGATTATTTAAGTAGAATCTATGTGATTTTGGGGTCAAATTTGCTATAGCTAATCCTGTGTCAGTCATTTTACCTTTACTAATTACTACATGTGCTATCATTTTAGTTACTAAATCAATGATAATCTGTGATATTAATAATTCTTTTATTATTTAAAAAATTTTTTTAACAATTGTCAATCCACCAACATTGTTCAATTCAAAAACAATAAATAGTTAATAATACCATAATAAAAATAATAATAATATTTGCATCTTATAAATAAGTTCACATATTTTTTATATTAAATATTTATTAAATAAATAATTTGTTAAAAAAAAAAAAAAAAAAAAAAAAAAAAATTTATGGTATTAATAATATCTCAAAAAAGTCAAAATCTATTTATCAAAGTAAATTTGATAAAGAAGAATCAATATTTGTTAAAGATTATGTACAAACATATAGAATCCTTTATTCACAGTATTTCAATATTACAACTGGCCCGCTCTATTTAGCGAGTTGGGTCAAAATGGTAAAGAAATGCTTTACACTCTTTGTGATAAATGTGAAGTGTCCACTATTTAGATAAACTCATTTTTTCCATTTTCCGATCAAAACGATAGAGTAGTAACAAACAACCTATTTCGTGATAAATGTTTAAAAGTAGTGCAGTTTTTTTATTATTTGCAATAGTAGGATGCAGTGATGATGTTTTTTTACTATTTGTAATAGTAGGAGGTAGTGTTGTTGTTTTTTTAATTTTGGCAGTCGAACCACCAACACCACTTCATTCATTATTATTTAAACCTATACAATCACATTTCAACCAAATATTGTTCCAAGAAAAAGATCACAATCTGAACTATCTGAAGATTTACCATCACAAAAGCCTAAAGATTTTAAAGAAAAAACACAGAAAACGTTTAAAACGTGGTGAGTATTATACTTCTAGTGGTTACTATTAAAATGAAGAAGAAAACAATGGAAATTATGAACCTGATAATACAGCAACTCAAAATAATAATAATTTTGATTGGCGTTCATTATTAGAAAGTGGTAATGAAGTTGACGAAAAACCTAAAATTAATTTTTCAAGTGAAACACCAATACATTATTAACTAAAATCAGAGATTCTAATATGTCAATTAAATTTATACAAATGATGAAGCATTTAAAGCATTTAAAGCATTTAAAGGTTTGGTAAATACATTTGTTGGTGATGTTCTTAAAGACATGCGTTTCACATTTCCTCATTAATTAAATTTCCTAACAAATTCACTAAAAGATGACTTCAGAATCCCAAATATCATGCTGATCCAAAAAAAAGAAACGAACTCAAACTACAAGAAACTAAAAAACCAAATCCAAAGTCTAAATTAATACCATCAGAAATGATGGTTGAACTTCATCTTCCCGATACTTTAGTTGATTCTAATAACCCTTCAAATGAACAAGAAATAAATGGACTAATCAATGCAAATAATAGATTTGGTAAAGTTGTAAGAAACAACAACACTACCAAAATTAGATCAGTATTGGACCAAAATCTTCACTCAAGAAATCAATTTAACAAAAATACTAAAACATTGGTATATGATAATAGAACAATGTTTCAATTACAATTTAAACTCCAACAAAAACTAGCAAGTGATATTAGGTATTTTAAAAGCTCAAGAATACAACACAATATTTCAAATAATACAGTTTAACAAGAAGTGATTATAATACAGTTGCCTCTGATAGAACAACTATTACAAATACTGCAGATTATTCAAGAAGTGGTTCAAATAATAATGCAAATAGTACCTTAAATTTAACCACAAATGATGAATATAAAGGTGGAGATGAAGAATATGAAGAATATGAAGAAGAAGAATATGATGAAGAATATGACTAATCACATACTTGTTTTATTTATATATATATATATGTTTCAATAATAATAGTAACTAGTTAAAAATAATAAAAATTAAATTCCAAAAGTAAAACATAAATTAAAAAAGGTGAGATAATAAAATTAAGCATCTCACCTTATTTAATTTATGTTTTCAAGCAAAAAATTTATAATTTATAATTTATAATTTATAATTTTATTTTTTTGTTTTGCTTTTATCTTTCTTATTTGCAAAAAAAATTGTGTGGTGGGGAAGTAAACATAAAAGATCATTTAAAATTCCTTTTTTTTTTTTTTTATATTAAATTTCATTTTTACATACCACATACAACTATTATTAGTAAACTAATAAACACAATAAACTATGAAAATTGAATGTGCAATTTGTTTAAATTATTTTAGTAAAGAAAACAATTCAACATTACCACATAGATTAGGATGTGATCATTTCTTTCATAAACATTGTATGGTCGAATGGTGGGAAAAAAATAAAACAAAATCATGTCCTACTTGTAATAAAGATTATTTTGGTAAAAGTAATGATAGTGTAATTGTATATGATAGTTTAGTAGCAAATTTATTAGATCAAATAAATAAAAGTGATGATAAAGAGGATGGTGGAGAAGATAATGAAGAAAAAGATATAACAGGTGAACAACAACAAGATAAAGCAAATGATAATGATAATGATGGAAGAGAAAGGGATATAGGTTATAAAGCAAAACAATTTGTAAAAGAAAATCCAAAAACAACAAAACTAATAGCTGGTGTTGTTGGTGGTGTTGTTGGTGGTGTAGCAATTACAGCTGGTTTAATATTTGCAGCGCCTGTTGTTGTAGTTGGACTTGGTTTTACATCTGCAGGTATTGCAAGTGGGAGTCTAGCTGCATCTCTAATGAGCACCTTTGGTACAACTGCTGTCATATCATCTTTACAAAGTATAGGTGCACTTGGAACTGTATTAGCCGCAAAAGGTGGTGCTGTTGTTGCTGCTGGAAGTGTTGCTGCTGGAGGTGTTGCTGGTATTACAGGTGGTAGTGTTGTTGGTCATAAAAGTACAAGATTCTTTGATAAGTTTTTTAACAAAACTAATAATAACAACAATGGTGAAAATAATAATAATGATAATGACAAAAAAGATATCTAATTTTTTGTGTATAACTATAAATGATTGAAATAAATGATGGTATCTCTTGTTTTTTTTAAAAAATAATATATTTTTTTTATTTTATATTTTTATTTTTATCACCAACACCAGTACCATCATTAACACATAAAATTAATTAAAAACACAAACAAACAATCAAATCAAATAAATATATATAAAGTTTAATCATATAATAATAATAATGTAAGCAAGTTATTCATCAAATGAATTAAATTCAGATTCAGATTAATATTATGCAAATGATTCAAATTTGATGCAGAGGAGAGACAGGTGAATATGAAGAAGATACAAGTTTAAATGGTTTAAGTGAAATGAAAGAATTGGAATATTTAATTTCAAATTTTGGATCAAAATTTAATTTCAAATTTAACTAGAGAATTGTCCATTAAAGAAATTAAAAATACTTTCATTGGTTAAAACAAATTTATTTTGTTTAATTCCAACTATATCAGCATTACAATGAAATGAAAATCTGAATAATGAAAGTGATAATTCAGTTAGAGCTGCAATTTCTTTTTATAATGAAAGTACTTTCATTCAACAATGTATATAGCACTAGTTTGAGGTGGTTGTTATGTTTAAACAGACTAAAATTTGTACAAATTAACAAAGAAATAAAAGGAGAAGGAGAACAAATATAAACTATGGATAATATTACAAAAATAATGTGTGTTTAGTGGTTTGGTGGTTATGGATCAGGTACTTTCGGTGGTGGTTGTAGTGGTAGAAATGTAAATGTTATCAATGTTGATATTGATATTGGTCGTAGACGTCGTCATTGTTGTTAAATTACACACACTGGTTCAACTTTGTTTAATATTATCAAAACCCTCAATAAAACCACACATTATTAAATAAAAGTTGCATTTGTTTGTCATTTGAACATGTACCTGGTATATTTGTATTTGATCATTACAATTAAATGTTGTTGGTGGTTGAATATTTTGAGACGATGTATTTAATTGACTAGTTATATTGGTAGTAATTACCACTTTCAATACATTTTCCTTCTTTTCTTTATTTTGATTTACCACCATCGGTTGTAGTTGTATTACTACTTGTAACAATAACAACACTAATAAGTTATGGTTAATCATAAACTGAATTTCCAACATCACCACCAGTTTTATAAACTACATCTTTTCTATGAATAATATCATCAAAAATTAATTCTTCAAATGATTTATACAAATGTAATTTTTATTGAAACTTCCACCTGGTTTTTGTTTTTGTATGCCAAATGGTGATTGATTAATTGGTGCTTCAAATTCATATGGTGATGTAGTATGTATGGTTTGAGTTGCACTTCCTCCAAATGGTAACATTGGTTGAGAAAATTCATTAGCTTGTTGTGGAATTGGTGATGTTGTCTTTGATAATCAACCCTACTATATTCAAATTCTTTTTTATCCATCATTGACATATCAAATAATATCTTTATATCTAAAACTTACAATACACTTTGATCTTCTACTTAGAAAGGGTTGTGGTGATTAATGAATTTGTTGTTGCTTCGATTATCATTAACTTTGAAGTCTGGTATAGGAATATATGGAGCTGTCTCCCTGTCTCCCTGTCTCCCTGTCTCCCTGTCTCCCTGTCTCCCTGTCTCCCCTGTCTTCCCTGTCTTCCTGTTTCTCAATAATTCCTTGAAGGAGTATATGGACTATATGATGTAACACCAGTGATTTAAATGGCGAGGGATTAATTACTTTAGCAAAACACCACTCTCAAATAACCTTATATGATTGTAAGTTTCATAATATTAACTGGAGTATGTTGACCCAATTCAATACCTAATGAAAATTGATTTAATGAGGAGTACCATTACATAAACCATAGAGAAAATTCAAATCCCATTAGACAAACACAATTAAATGAACCTTGTGTATTCGAACTTATTACTGTTTAACTACATGGTGATGTATTTGTATTTTAGCATTCATATATTTATCAACTGATAATAACAAACCTCTTGAATTTGTACACTGGGTATAATATTGAATTTAATCTTTTCTCTTTTAAGAATCGTGAAATTGATTCACCATCCTTCCAATTCTACTTTTGCTGATCAATATTTAACAATCAAATATAATACAATCACTGATATTAGTAGTTTGGAGTGTTAACAATTACTTTACTTGAGAAGGTTGAAACAACCAATACATTATTTACAATTTTTTTTTTATTTTCTTTTTGATTGAGTTGTCGATAATGGTATTAAATATTCACCTTTGTTTAAACAATCAACGATTTTACCAGAATACAAATGCAAAATCTTTGTATTTTCAATTGCAGAAGAATCTTCAGTTTCTATACCTTTTCTTTTAATGATGAGTAAATGAGTAATGCCAAGACTTTGAAATTGAGATAAATTTATTGGATAGTCAACTTCAATCAACTCTGCATCACCACAAGTCAAGATCTTTTTCCAAGCATCAAGATTTTTACTAATACTGAAAAATGCGACTCTTGCACCATTAAACAACTTTCTACCACCATTTGCAGCAACTGCTTCTTGACAATTCAAAGCAGACTTAATCCAAGTGTTTTCAGGACCATTTGCATCATAATTTGATTGAAATTGCCATTGATGTTGAGTTTCATCGACAAATCTACCAGCCGAAAGTGATGCTTGAAGATAACTTGGTTGTAAAATCCACGCACCTGATGCACAACCACCCATAACTTTTTCAGATCTACTTGGTATCTTTGTAATTACATGAGTAACTTGTTTGGTAATTAACATATCAAACAAACCACCAAATCTAGATATAATCTCTTTAAATTGATTTTGTTCGGTTTCTTCTGGTAATCCAGACATTGCAAATACATATTTTTGAGGTGGTGCAGTTGAATGTTTAGTTGATTTCTTTTGACTGGTTAATGGAGCTTGAGTTGATGAAGTTTCAACGACAACTTGTTTTCTATTCAACATATTTAATAAACTTTGTTGAGCACTCTCTGAATTACTTGTAAATGATGAATTTGAATTTTTTGAAAAGAAATTTGATTCCAATAGTTTCTCCTTTTTCTTCTTTTCTGTATCTTCACCATATGTTATCATTTGTGAACTAGTTTCACTATATGATGAGCTGTAATTCATCAAATCTGAATCATTACCAAATCCAACACCACTTTCATTAATTATACTGTTATTTGGATAATCACTGTTTGGACAATAATTATCATCATCAATCTTCATTTGTTCAAAATCAGATTCATCTTGATGTTCTTTATTTAATTTCGATTGAACATCCATCAACGCTGAAATATTGTTAATTGGTTTATCTGGTTTTTGAATTACCAATGCTGTTTTGTTTTGTCTACTATAATAATCTACTTTTTTACTTGCACCTCCCAATATACTAATACTCTTGATATTTGATTTATTTGCAACTGGTAATTTTGATAATTCTGCAAATAATTTATCAAATCCACTATTTGATGATGTAGTTGTTGGTTTAGCTGTGACTATATCTTGTTTTTCTTTTTCTTCATCATCTTCAATTTCTTTTTCACTATCATCGTTTTCATAAGTTTCTATCAATTCATTTGCATCTTTTTCTGTATCTTGTTTTTCAACTTCTGCTATATTAACCTGTTTATCTTGAGTTGAATTACTTGCATTAAACAATTGTGATGGTGTTTTTGCTAATGATTGAATTGTTGGAAGTGACTGAAGTTGAATAAAATATATTAGTACATATACGACAGGTGGAATTTAAAAATATTAGAGCGTTCAAAAAACCACCTACATCTTCATCTTCGTTTTCATTTGTTGTTATACCTAATGGTTGAAATTCAGATTCAGGTAATCTTTTTTTCAAAGACCAACACTGTTCTAACCAATTTGGATGAACTTGAAAGAAATTTGTATCAACAAAACCTGGTGTTTCTGTATTATCAATTTCGTTTGTAATGTAATGTGTAATCTTGTCAAATCCAGAACATGTATGAATTCCACCTAAATCTTTAATATATTGAATGTAATCTGATGCAACATCAACTGTTTGAGCGATTTTACTTGATATAAATATAACATAATCTTTAAATATTTTGTTGTCGTTGTTACAATTACCATTTTCATTTTCATTACCACAACCGCCACTACTATTATATTCTGTATTTGTTAAAAGTTTATTTAAACCATATAAAGATTCATCAACTTTTTCACCTAGTTCAGCTGAATGATATAACCATTCAGGTTTAACAATTTTAATACCTTTTATGATTGCTCTTTTATATTTTTCACCAAAATGAGAATTTGTAATTAAATGAGTTGTTGAAGGAACTATTTTACTTGTGAATTTAGCGCCAAGTAGTTTTGCAGTTGATCTTAAAAATGTGGCTATACTCTCTGGGCATTCATGTACAATTGAAATATTATCATTTGAAAAAAGGTCTATACGTGGTAATGGTTTAAAAATTACACATTCATCAGGATCATGGATACGACCTGTATTTAAACTTTTATCAAACCAATCAATTGTAACCATTGGTATATTTGAACAACCTTCTCCCAATTTGACTTTTTTTTCATGTGGTACTATAATATAATCGACTTGAATCAATGTTGCTGTCCATTGACTTGGAATTGTATTTTCATCGATAACCTGTGCATAAACTCCAACATGTTCTGCTACAACAACTGCTTGGTCATCGGAAAATCCTTTAATCATTATATTTTTTCCACCGAATAAATTTAGATTAAATTCTAATGGATTCCTATTATTGTAATTAACACTGGATGTTGAAGTTGTTGTTGTTGTTGTTATAGATGTATGGTTATTATTATTATATTCGTTATTATTATTGTATTCATTATTATATTCATTACTGTAACTATCATCCATTACCACCATTTGATTATTGTAACTTGTGTCCATATAATTGTTACCACCGCTAATGTTATTATTATTACTATTTCTACTATTAACTAAACGATTATTACCAATTTGATTATTTATTTTTGTTTTTGAAACTTTAGTTGGCATTGGTGTTGGTCTAATATAACTTTTAATATTTGCTAAACTACTACTCGCACTACTTGCAGTACCACTATTTTGTGATTGTAATTGTAATTGTTGTTTTTGTAATGGTGCTCTATATTGTTGTTGTTGTTGTTGATATTGTGGTTGTTGAATATATGGTTGTTGTTGATATTGTGGTTGTTGAAATTGTTGTTGTTGAAATTGTTGTTGTTGAAATTGTTGTTGAGGTGGTGGTGGTAATTGTAGTTGTTGTGAATCATTAACATCTGAAAGTGTATATAAATTTACATCTTGATATTTATTTTTATTTGAAGATTCTTTTAACCATAAAACATCTACAACAGGTAAGCCCCATTGTTTGGCAGTAAGATATTTTAGAGAGTCTGTATTTGCAGAAATGAGCAATGTATTTGCTTTTGAGAGATTACCTGTCACCTGACCACCATTTTTTTCAATTTCTTTTTCAATTTCACGCTTTTCAAAGTTGGTGAAACCAGTTGTACAAAATAGACAATCGAAAAACAATGGTAATAGATAATCACCAATATCTACAAATAAATTACGATCCCAACATTCTCTTACCCAACTAGGACTTACTATTGGCACACCAAACTGTCTAGCTTGAGTAGGTCTTCTTGTTCCTTTTGTTAATGGATTTGCAATTAAATGAGTAACATGACATGGCATTGAAAATTTGAATTCACCACCCATTGCTTCAATTGTATCTGATAAATATGTTTTTGCTTCATCATCAAATCCACTTACACTTATACATGTACCAGCTAAACAATCTGAATATACTGCACGTCCTTCATTTATAATTTTAACTAGATCCAATGGTTTATTCTTTGTTGCACAATCCATTAAATGTTGTATACTGATTATTGGTTTCTTTAATAGTTTACAATGTTCAAATATATCACCTTCAAATTGTTCAAATAAATAAATTACGCCTTCAATCTCTGAAAATGATCGTTTTCCACCATGTTTTTGTATCATCTTCGTTATCTTTTCTGAATGACCGGGATACTTTTTAATGTATTCATCTTGTAAAAAGAATATTAAATCTTGAAATATAGGTTGTTGAATTTGGTGTTGCACTATAGTTTGTTGATTATTGTTGTTATTGTTGTTGTTATTATTTATTATTATACTATTACTATTTTTACTATTTTTTAAACTATACAATTGTTGAGAATCTACCATTTATCTCTTTATTATCTCTATCTTTTTTTTATTTATACATATAAAATTTTTGAAAGCTTGTAAAAAATAAAAAGAAAAAATTCAAAAAAAATTCAAAAAAAATTAAATTAAAAAAAGCTTTTTCCAAGTATAGTCAATTGTGTTATTTTTTGAACTGATCAAAAATTGTCATAAAAAAATAATGTTGTCGCACTGATATTGTTATAACTTTTAGTAATAAACATAAATGAACTCAAATTTATTTCAATCTAACAAATAAAATTATTGTTAATTTTTTGCTGAGCAATTATTTTTTTATTTTTTTGTTTTTTTAATTAAATTTATATTTTTTTTTTTTTTTTTTTTAATTTAAAACATAATTTAAAATAATATCCAAACATACATATATAAACAATAAAATGAAATTAACAGAGGATCAATTTAAGAAATATAAAGAAGAAGGATTTTTAATTATAAAGAATTTTCAAACATCAGAAGAGATTGATAAAGTTACAAATGAAATGAAAAGATTAATTGATGAATTAGATGCACCATCAACAATTTCAATATTTACAACAACAGAACAAGATGTTTGTATCGCGTTTGTATCACATGTGTATATGCGTTATGTGTATATATGATGATTAGATGCACTGTCAACAACAGAACAAGATGTTTGTATGTTTGTGCATGTGTGTTTGTATGTTTGTTTGTTTGTATGTTTATGTGTATATAACATTTATACTAATAAGCTAGTTCACCAACAGAGAAAGACAGATGATTATTTCTTAGGTAGTGGTGATAAGATTAGATATTTCTTTGAGAAAGGAGCAATTGTAGATGGTAAATTAGCAGTTGATAAGCAAAATGCATTCAATAAAGTAGGACATGCATTACATAATTTGAATCCAGTATTTGAAGAGTTCTCATATTCAAAGAAGATTCATGATTTAATATATTCATTGGGTTACAGTAAAGCATTATCAATTCAATCAATGTATATATTCAAAGGAAAACAAATTGGTGGTTATGTAAATATACATCAAGATAGTACATTCCTTCATACAACTCCATTGACTACACATGCAATTTGGTTTGCATTTGAAGATTCTACAATTGAAAATGGTTGTTTACGTGGTTTACCAGGTTCACATAAAGGTGGTATCACTAAAAGATTTGTTAGGGATACAGAGAATGGTGGTTGTAAATTCATTAAAGATGCACAAGATAAAGATGAAGTTGAATATGATAAAGGTCAATTTGTTGCATTGGAATGTAAAAAAGGTGATATCATTCTATTGGATGGTGCATTGGTACATTATTCAGAACCAAACACTAGTGATAAATCAAGACATGCTTATACATTACACTTTATTGAAGGTGATAGCAATGTAATCTATGAAACAGACAATTGGTTACAAACTGAACAACCATTTAGAGTTTTATAATATAAACAAATAAAGTTTTATTGTATTTGTTTTAAAACCTTTAAACCATGTATGACCAACATTTATAATTAAACACTTTAAATAATCATCTTTATCATAACTATCACCATCACTGCTACATCAAGAATTTGAAACACCAAATAAAAATAAATCGAAATGATCATTTATTACACAACAACAATCGCAATCATTAAATCAAGATGTACAAAATTTATCAATTGATGCAACAAGTAATGATTCAACAAATGATACAAATAACAATGTACAAGATAAAGAACTTGAAATTATAATGCAAATAGATTATTAGAGTTTGTAGTTTTTAAAAAAATATTATTGTATTTTATTTCATTCTTTATGTATGTTTATTTCGTTGTTGAAATATATGATAATATTCTAAATTAATTGTAATAAATTTGGAATTGAAATTAAAATATTTAAAGCAACAATAACCATTTGCAATGAATTAAGAAATTCTAAAATTGAAATTGATTCTTGACTAATACCAGCACTAGTTGAAGAATTTTGAGAATCTGAAGAAAAGAATGGAATTTCACCTTCTAATGTTGTTGATGATTTAGTTGTTGTAGCAGTTGTCGAAGATGCTGTTGAAGAAACAGATGGTGATTGAGTTACAGAATTATTACATTTAATGAAATATGGTAATGATTTTCTCTTTTCAAAGTCAACAACGAATGAATATTGAGTACATCTATTACAAACCAATTCAACGTATGAACCTAGTGCATTACAACCACCATTTGAATAATATGCTTCTGTTTCTTTAACATTAGAATTATATTTGATTGTTAAATATTGATCAGCAAAAGTATCACAAGGATCAGGAAATGGTGCACATTCAAATAATTCACTTGAATCTAATGGTACTGGTAAACATTTAACATCTGCATCTAATATATTTGAACCAATACAATTTAATGTGTTGTTGCAACTTCTACATAATGAATATTGAATTGCATTTGCACCAATTGTAAATAAGAATAATGAAACGATAAATGATTTAAAAATGTTCATATTGTTGAATTTAAAGTTTTATAGTTTATAGTTTTTAAAGTAATATTATTGTTTATATTGTTTATATTGTTAATATTTTATTTTATTTTTTCATTTAAATAGTCCTACAAACCACACACAAAAAAAAGTATAATGGGTATTTTGAAAAAATTAAAAAAACAGCCATTTTCTCACGTTTGCAACCTATTTTATATTAATTTTTACAATTTTTATTATTTATATATGTTACTTTAATTTTGATGATTGTGTTTTCAAATTTACTTCCCATAGTGAAGCAAAAATTGTCAAAATCATCTTTGGTTTAACTTCAACAATCTATATAAATAGAAAAAAAAAAGGATTAGTATATATACCAAACAAAACAAATTAAAATTGTTTTAATACAAATATACACATACATCTTCAGGTAAGGCCATTAAAACGCTTCCATTCTTTCTTGCAGTTGAAATTGCCAATTTAGCATTTAATAAATTATCAGCATCAGTACCAGTATGAGTAACCATTGAGTGATCAACTGAACCAGGAGCAACCACTTCAATTATATCTAAAATTGGTAAAGAAGTTGCAATTGAAGAATCTTTAAAACCAGAAATCAATTTCTTGTCAACAGATTGTAATACAGAATTTGCCCAATTAACAATATCGGAATCAGATATTGGTTTTCCATTGTTTGAACCTAAATTAGTCAATATTGCCAACACATGACCACGCATCAATTGCCAAAGAATTGAAAGAGTAAGAGTTTTATTACGATCATAAATGTTTTTACCATCGATACCAACCAATGAATATCTACATTCCTTACCCAATGCAATTGCATAATTACAATTTTCCAATTTTTTCATTTCTGCTCCAATTGCTTTGTATGGTGGATAATTTACACGTTTTTGATCGACAAGACCAGGATAAATTTTATCAAATAATTGAATCAACACCAATCCATCATAAGTACCTTCATAAAGATTATTTACAAATGGCTCAACACCCAATGAGTTCATCCAATTACGGAATGTCTTTTCTTCACGTGTTTCTTCAAATTGAATACAATCAACTACTAATTTTTCATCGGTAAATGGCTCTAATGCTGGATGATTATTGAAAAGATTTGCAACAAATGCTAAATTTAACTTTTGGAAACCATCAACAATATCTTTTGGTTTAAGGAATTTCTTACAACCCAATTTATTTGCATTTCTTAGTACCAATGTAGCTCTTCTTTCAGGATTTGATTCTTTCAATGCGCTATTATCAACACGTGCATTTTTTGGTGCAATTTGTTTGAGTAGAATAGTATAGTTTTCAGAATCTTTAACATCATCCGAGAAATTTCTAACTCTTCTTGCATGACCAGCAGCAGCTAAATGATAATTAAACCAACGAAGTAATATTTGTTCAACAGGGAATTTCAATAGATCTTCAATTGTTTCACCATCATCTAATAATCGGTATAGTTCTGGATGATTTGTAATGTTAATTCTAGAGAATAATCCAATCTTTATGATTTGCCATGTTAAACCCAATATTAAATGAGCACGACCTTCAACTAAATCACTTGCACCAACACTAACTACATTACAACCAATTGCTTTTGCTGAATTAATACAAAGTACTTGATTTTCATTGATACGTAATTCATTGAGATTATCTTTGTTTAATACACGTTCATCAATTGTATCTGGTATAGAATCATTAATTAATTTGCAAAGTAATAAACCATCGTTACAAGCTTCAAAGAATTTTTCACCTTGTTCTGGAATTGGTAAACGTGATTTCAAATCAACATCTTTACCAAGAGCACTATTAATCCAATCAATGTATGCACATTTCTCTTCTTCTGAATATTCTGGTTCTTGTTGTTGAATTGTATTAATTTGTGGTGTTGATGGTGCTTCTTCTTGTTGAATAAATGTGCTTTCTTCTTGTCTTTTCTTTTCTAATTCTGCTTCAAACTCTTTCATTTGATCAAATTGAATGGATAATTCACGTTTGAGTACTTGATGTTTTTTAGCTTTTGATTCAACCTTACTTTGTAATTCTTCAACTTGTTCTTTTAATTTTGTGTTTTCCAATGTAATTGAATCAATATCTTCATCTTTATCCATTAATTCATTAATTAAACTTTCAGATTTATCTTGTTCTTGTGTTGCTTGTTGTTTTAATTGTTCAATGATTTCTTGTAACTCTTTGATTTGTTTTGATAATTGATCGACTTGATTACATTTTTCAATGATTGATTGTTTTGAATGGGTTGATAACAATTCAAATTTATCATTAAATTCAGTGGAGAAACGTTGATTTAATTGATCAATTGAATCTAATTTCAAACAAACAGATTCAACGATTGATTGAATTTCCAATGATTTATTTGATTCACAATTTGAATGTAATGAAATTAACGAGTTGTATGATTCTTCCAATTGACTCTTTAATTGTTTGATTTCCATCAATTCTTTTTCTTGTGATGCAATTAATTGTTCTTTTTCCAATGATAATGCTTCAATTTGTTGATAACGTTCCATTAATGATTCAACTTTTGATTTAAATTCTTGTTGATTACCAGAAAGATCAGATTTAATCTTTTCAATTTCTTGGTTTAATCTTGTGATTTCTCTATCTTTTTCAGCCAATTTTGATTGAATTTCCTCGTTTAATCTAGTGATTTCTCTATCTTTATCAGCCAATTTTGATTCAAATTCTTGTTGATTACCAGATAAACCAGATTTAATGTTTTCAATATCCTCTTTTAATCTAGTGATTTCTCTATCTTTATCAGCCAATGTTGATTCAAATTCTTCATGTTTTTCCAATACAATTTCATTTTGTCTAGTGGAATGGTCTTCTAATTTTTGAATTTTAGAATCTTTTTCCAAAATGATTAAATCTTTTGAAACGATATGATTTGATTGATCATTGATAATTTCAACTTTTTCTTGAATTGTTTGATCACGATCTCTAATTAATTGTTGTTTTTCTTTAATTAAATTATCCTTTTCACGAATTAATTGATCTTTTGTTGAAGTTGTTGATTCCAATTCAATGATATCAGTTGATTGTTGATTAATTAATTGATCTTTTTCTTTGATTAATTGATCTTTTTCAATGATTGAATTTTCAAATGTTAAAATCAATTGATCTTTGTCTAATAATTGTTTGGTTTTAACTTTGATTTCAATATCTTTTTCCAATAATTGTAATTCTTTTTCTTCTAGTAAATTTTGAATAGATTGAATTTCCACAACATTTTGACCTATTAATTCATCTTTTTCACGAATACTTTGTTCAATTTCTTGAATTACTCTATCTCTTTCAGTTGAACGATATTGATGATCCAATATTGATGAATCCAATTCCTCAATTCTAACTAGATAATCTTGAATTAAATGTAATCTTTCATCCAACAATACTTCCAAATCTATAATTTTCAATTGAAATTCAGATTTAATTTCAACAATTTCTTTATCTTTTGATTGAATTGTCAATTGTTGTGCAATTGAAAATGAATCCAATTGTTGAACCATTTCCGCTTTAATGGCATCAATTTCATCTTGATAATTTCTTTCAAACATTGAAGATTCTCTTAATTCATCTGCCATCGTTGAATACTGTTGATTATTGTTTTGACCACTTTCAATGTTTAACTGATCAATTTGTTCTTGTAACATTCTATTTTGTGATTGAGCACTTTCTAAACTATCTTGTAATTCCTCTGATAAATCTTTATACTCTTTTAATTTAATCTTTAATTTATTCTTTTCTTCTTGTTCAAATTCATCAAATTCTTTAAACCTTTTATTTGAATCATATTTTGTATATTTATTAATTGAAATAATGCAAATTAACTGTATGAGATAATTTAATAAGTTAGTATAACTACTTTTATATAAAGGTCATAACACTATACTACACATACCATATATAAAGCTGATTTTGAATCACTTTGTAGATTAATTGATCTATCAGATTCAAATGAATCATTTAGACCAGATAAAATTGAATTTGAATTATTTGTTAATTTATCAAGTAAATTATTGTTGTTGTTATTACTAATGAATTGATGGTTATTATTACTATTGTTATTACTGTTGCTGTTGTTACCACTACCTATAGTTGTATTGAATTGATTATTTAAATTTGAAATTGTTGAAATTAAATCTGATGAAGAAAAAGAGTTTGAATTTTGAATATTGTTTGTATAATTTAAGAAAATTGAACTTGAATCTTGATCTAAAAAACTAATTAACGTTGAAATCAATGAACAGTTGTCAACATTTATAATTTCAGATTCTAAACGAGATAATAATGAACGAGCATCTGAAAGTACACGAAGATTTGTAATTTTTGGAGTTGATGAAATTAATTCTTCATTTTTAATTAAATCATTGTATGCAGATTTCAATATTAGTTCTGGATTTTTAATTGATCTTGATTCAGGTGATAATTGAGTTTGTTCAACTTGAATTTGAAGTTGTTTATTCTTTTGACGTAATACTTTGACTTTGCCTTTAAGTTTTTCAAATTCACTTTCATCTATTTTACCATCCAATTGATATTTTAAATCATGAACTGAAATTTGAAGTGATTCATTTGCAGATAATAATCTATCACGATTCTTTTTTAATTTACCTTGAGATGATTGTAATCCTTCAACAGCCAATTTCAATTCTTCAATTTCTTCTTTTTGTTGTTTGATTGTCTTGGTTTTCATTGGACTATAACCTTCAATTGATTTCAATTTTGTACTTTGTTGATCCAATTGAGTTGACAATTCCAATTCTTTGTTAAATAGTAATTCATTTTCTTGCTTTGCCGTTGATACTTGATTTGAAAGGAATACATTTTCATTTTTTAATTTATCAACTTGTTGATTAAACAGTTTTAAACTTTCATTCAATGCTTCTTGTTCTTGTAACCGTTGTTTTAATGCTCTCATCTCTTCCTCCAAATCTTCATTCTTTTCCAATAATGATTGGCCAATCTCTGCTGCCATTCTAGTATCCTTTTCTTTTTCTTCCAATAGTTTTTCAGTTTGTTCCAATATCACTTTGTGATCCAATTTAAACATCATTGTGTAAGATTTATTTTTACCAACATTTAAATTCTTTAATGGTGTAAAATTTTGAAACTCTCTACCTATTGTTGATCCATCTTCTCCACCATTACCAGCGATGTTATTGTTGTTATTTCTTTTTGTAATTGATGAAATTGATTTGGTTCTTCTATAATTTGATCTATCAAATCCCTCTTCATCTTGTAATGGTGTCATTGGTGGTGACATACCAGTTGATGATGATAATGAACCACCTTGTTGTTTTGGTGGTGTTAAAAATGTAACTGTTGGTGGATTATTAAAATATACAGTACCACCATTATTGTTGTTTGATTCTTTATCTTTATTATTATTAATTTCTTGAATATTTATTTGTTGACTATACAATTGTTGTGCTGCAGGTGATAAGTTACTTGTACTTTGACGATTTTGTTTCTTTAAATCTGCAGTTGTTATATTTGAAGGTGGTGATAAACTACCTTGAGATGAGAACGTACCACTTCTTCTATTTGGTGTTTTCAATGATGATGATGTACCAGCTGAGGATGTGTTGGTTGTGCTGCTACTGATCTTGTTGTTTGGATTAAATCTACCATATTTAAACAATGGTATAAACTCTTTTTGATTTAATTTTCTTTTTAATCTTAGATACGATGATTCTTTTTGATAATGTTCATATTCTAAATTTTTAATTTCATCTGCTGTCAAATGTTGATTTTCAACTTGGGATAATTCATTTATAAATGAATCGTATCTTTGATTTCTATGAATTCTATAATTCTCCATATCTTTATAATATTCATTTATCCATTTCTTAAATTGTATTGTTTTATTTGTATTACTGTTACTGTTGTTGTTTGTGTTATTTGTGCTATTACTTCTTTTCTTCTTTGGAGTTGTTATAAATTCATTATTACTATTATCATCATCGTTCTCGTCGTCTGATGATGATATATCATCATCATCAAAACTATCATCAAATATAGTTACTCCTGTAAATAACTCCATATCAATTTCTTTGGTTGATTGTGATAATGTAATTTGTGAATCTGATTTAATTGTATTTAATAAATCCATTTTCTCTTTTTTTTATATAAATATATAATAGTTTCACTGTGTGTCACAAATTTTATAGTTTTTATAAATTTTTTATGAATGTTGAAAAAAAAAAAAACAATGTGTTGTGTGTGTTTGATATCAAAAAAAAACAAAATAAATAAAGGATGATGATGATGGTTATATATATTGTATGTTGTGTGTGTGTTAATTAATTATTTTATTGATTATATAAAAACAAAAATATATAAGAGCGAAAAAATTCAAAATGCAACCGTTAATTTTTTAAAAAAAAAAAAAAAAAATATTGAAAAAATTGAAATTTTCAACGAAACAACTTTTGGGTGGAGATAATATAATATTTGAATCTGATATTCAATCAATAAACATATTACATATATTAATTTAGTAATTTAAGTAATTTATATTAAATACCTCTCAAATATGGATTATGGATTATCTTTTAGTGGTGGTTATTAATACACATATAAAACTCAAACAATATGAATCGGCAACTTTAAAAATGTTTTTTTTGATTTTTTTTTTTTTTTTTTTTTTTTTTTTTTTTTTAATTTTTAAAATTTTTTTTTTTTTTTTTTTAATAATTCACCTCTTCCACAACATCAACAACATATTAAATTATGAGTTAAATTAGATCTATATAAAAAGATATTGTTATATTATATATACTAATAGTAATGTCATTTAATCAACAACCACAACAAACAATACCAACTCAATTAACCAATTCAATATCATCATTATCACAACAATATCAATTACAACAACAACAAACATTATTTAATAATAATATTAATAGTGTAGTTTCGCCAAATTCACAACAAAATGTATATATTGAATCACCAATAAATTGTAATTTAAAATTAAACAATGTAAATTTAGGCAAGATTGAAGCATCCTCCTCATCCATTGAACAATTCAACGCGGAACAACAATCACAAATATTTAATAATCAACAAAATGAGTCTTTCCTAACATTATTAGGTAATGATGGTAAACAAATTGGTAGAATAAAAATTAAACAAACAAGTATTGATGTTATAAATTTAGGTTGGTAGTTTATAATAATGATATATAGTGTAAAATAATAATATATTAACATATATATATATATATATATATTTTTTGATCATTTCTGTCTTACAGAAATTGAATCAATACCAAATTATGAAATTATAGTTCAAAATCATACAAGGAAATATTATTTTAAAGGTATGATTAATTCAATTGGTAAAGTTCAAGGAATATGTGAAGATAGTTATTTCCTAAGTAAAGATTTTACAACTATTGGTGTTGCAGATGGTGTTGGATCATGGAGATCAGTTGGTGTTGATTCAGGTGAATATTCAAGGTTCCTAATGAGTTTTATATATAGTCAAACATTGACAACACCATATTATAAACCATTTGATTTAATTGATGCAGCATATAACAATTCATTAAATATACCTGGTTCTTCAACAATTTGTATTTTAAAATTAATTGGTTCAAAAGTATACAGTGGTCTAGTTGGTGACTCTTCATTCATCCAAATTAGAAAAGATCAAATTCATTTTAGATCAACTGAACAAACTCATAGTATGTGTTGATTATTATGATAATGTAATGATATTCATTATATAGTATACTAATAATCTCTCCAATACAGAACCAAATTTCCCATTTCAACTTGGTCAAAGTAGTATTGATAAACCAATTAATGGTATTTATATGGAACATTCAATTATGGAAAATGATATATTTGTAATTGGAACAGATGGATTTTTCGATAATGTATTTGATTCGGAAATTGTAAGCGCAATAAAAGAAGTAAGTTCAATAGAATCATTTTTTAGATTTTTATTTGATTTGGCAAAATCCAAATCTCAAAATCAAGTAGCTAAAACTCCAATAGCAACTAGAAATGGTAAAGTTGGTGGTAAAAATGATGATATTACTGTTGGTTGTTTTGTAGTTAGTAAATTAAATAAATAACACAACACATTGCATGTGAGTGTGTACAACCACAACAAAAAACAAACAAAATCTTTTTTTTCATTTTTTTTTTTTTTTTTTTTTATTTTTTTTAAAATTTTTTATTTTAATTTTTCATTTTTAAAAACACTACAATAATATCGTGAAAATAAAAGAGATGAATTTTCAAGTTTACAATCAAGTAATTGAACATAATTCAGATCTTTTTAAGAGTGTATTTCATTATCATCATAGCCAAGTAATAATAAA
>JABXES010002082.1:0-40913 GCA_013375695.1 Dictyostelium brefeldianum
TATTATTAAATATATAATCTGAATTAAATATAGTTGAATTATCAAATTGGTTTGATGTTACGGTTGAAAATGTTGTAATCATTGGATTGGTTGATTTTATACCCTTAAAAACATTGGTAATTTCATCTTTTAAAACATCTTGACAAGATGAATGAAATGAGCATGGTGTACCTAACATAGCACTGAATATATTACTTGTTTTTAATGAATTTAATATTGAGTTTAATTCATTTTCATTACCAGTAATTACAATTGACGATGGTGAATTAAAACAACTAATTTCAGTGTTTGGATATGTAGTTGAATATTTTTCTAAATAATCAGATTCTGATAATCCAACTACTAACATTTTACCACTTCCAATTGTTTTATTTTGTAATATACCTCTTTGATAAATAATGTAACAAGCAGTTTCTAAATCAATCATACCACTACAATATACAGATGTAATTTCACCCATACTATGACCCAATATAATCGAAGGATTAACACCCCAATGTTTATATAATTCAAATAATGAAACTTGTACAATGAATAAAGTAGGTTGTGCAACTAATGGTTCATTAATAGTAATTGTATCATCATCTTTAATTGATCTTAATTTATCAATTATTGAGTATCCAAAATGATTTGAAAGTAATGAATCAATTTTATCAACTGATTGTTTGAATATTGGTTCATCATTATATAATTGTAATCCCATTTTAATATATTGTGGACCTTGACCTGGAAATACAAATATCAATGATGGATTCTTATCTTTACTAATTATATTACCAGATTTATTATTACTTGTTGATATATTGTATTTTGAATTACCAATGTTAACACTTTTACCACATTCAATTACCTCATCCCAATTATTTGCAAATATAACAGCTCTTTGAGATAATTTAATTGATTTTGAACTAATTTGATATCTTGTAAAATCATTAAATGTTATACCACTGTCAATACATTCTTCAATGTCATTGACTAATTTAACTCTACCTAAATCTAATGATTTTTTAGAGTTTGCTGAAATTGGAATTAACATTGTTTTACTGATTGTTTTTGGTGGGGTTTGTGGAACTTGCTTAATATTTTCAGATAATAATAAACATACATTAGAACCAGTTATACCGAAACTATTAATTGCAATTGATACTGATTTGTTTGGAAATGGTATTGTTTCGGTACAAACTTTAATATTCCATTCATCAAATTTAATATTTGGATTTGGTGTGTTAAAATTAATGTTTTTTACAAATTGACGATGTTTAAACATTAAACAACACTTAGCCAATGATGCAACACCAGATGCTGCTTCAAGATGTCCAATATTACATTTAATTGATCCAATTAATAATGGATTATCTGATGATTTATAACTTTTAAATACATTTGAAATTGCTTCAGTTTCAGTTGGATCACCAACTTGAGTGCCAGTACCATGAAGTTCATAGAAATCAATATCAGATGGATGTAATGAACCATTTGTAGAATCAAATGCATTTAATACATTATTTGATTGAGAATCTTTTGATGGTGAAAAGTAATTTGGTTTGTTTAAAGTACCATCAACATTAGAACTACCACCTCTGATAATAGTATAAATTTGATCACAATCTTGAATTGCTTTTGATAACCTCTTTAAAATAAATACAACTGAACCTTCTGCTCTAACGAAACCATCTGCATCTTTATCAAATGGTAAGCATTTACCTTGTTTACCAATGATACCAATTGAAGTAAACGATCTTGATATATTTGGATCAAGAATAAAATTTACACCACCAACAACAGAATAATCTGAATTACCATTAACAATAGATTGGTAACCTAAATTAACAGCATTTAATGATGATGAACATGCCGTATCAATTGGTAATGATGCACCACGGAAATCATAACAAAATGAAATTTTATTTGCTAAACTACTAATACTTGAATTAAATACATTTATATCTTCTTTTTGACCAATATTAGATAATAAATAATCAGTTGAAGAAGCACCAATGAATACAGTTGTATTTGTACCTCTAATTTCCATTGGATCAATCATTGCATCTTCAAATGCTTCCCAAGTACATTTTAATAATAATTTTTGCTGAGGATCAATATGTTTTGCTTCAGTTGGATTAATACCGAAAAACAGTGGATCAAATGACATCCATTCACCCATTTCAATTAAGCCAGCTTTCAAACTTGATATTTCACCCATTGAATGTAATGAATTACTCCATCTTTCACTAGTTTCAACTACCCCATCAAATCCATCAATTAAATTATCCCATAATTCTTTTGGTGTATTTGATCTACCTGGTAATCTTAATCCAATTCCAATGATTGCGACTTCACTTTGTCTATCTTGTTGTTTATCTGTATTTTTTATCATTATTTAATATATTAATATTAATATTTATTCAAAATTTTTATTTTTGAATATTGTGATCATTTTTTAAGTTTTAAATGCCTTAAATTTTTTTTGTTTTTTTTTAATTATTTAAAATTAATTTTAATTATTTTAAACCACTCATATTTAACATTTTTTAGATTAAATCTAACAGATAAAATATAATTTATCTTATGATAAACAAGTACTGTTTAAATAAAACATTTTAAAAATAATATAAAAAAATAAAAAAAGTAACCCACACTTACACAATCTTTTTCTTTTTAAAAATTTATTGGTGTGTGAGTGTGTGAATATATGTGTTTTTTAATTATTATCAAAGAAATATTTTTTAAAATAAATTAAAAATTATTGGGGTTAAATATGTGTGTTTGTATTTTGAATGTGGGTGTTTGTGTTTGACATAAATATATAAAAAAGGTTTGCACATTTGAAAATCAATAAATCAAACAAAACGTGAAAAAAAAAGTTTTTATATGGAGAGCATGTTTTTGAAAAAATTTCTTTTGATCAATTTGTATGTAAAAATTTCATTTTTTCTGTTGATTTGTATGGGTGCGCACTATTATTTATTTTTATTATTATTTGTTATATTTTATATTACACTATTATTATATTATTTGTTATATTTTACACTATTTATCAAAACCATATTCAATCAAAGAAGCTTTAATCTCACTTCTAAATTTTGATACACTTTCACTCTTTACATGTACTCTTGAAATTGTTTTTCTTTCGACAATGTATTTTGCAAACATACACATACAAATTCAAAATGTGGATTTTTGCGAAATGAAAATAAAACAAAAAATTTTACATATAAAAAAAAAATACAAAACACACATAAAATATCCTATATGACAAAATTTTTTTTTTGTATCTTATATTTTTTTGTACGCGGCCAGCCAGCCGTTTTGTTGGTTGTTGTGTACATTTTTTTATTTATTTTTCGAGAGCAAAAAAAAAAATTTTGTCATATTTTTTTTTTCAAATTTTTTTATAAAATTTCACAAAAATACACATTTTGAATTTGTTGTGCATTATAATATTTATTTATTTTATTTTATTTTAACCAATTATTTTAATTGGAGTAAATTTTAATTGATGTTTATAATTTAATGCAGATTTTAAAATAAAGATTTCATTTGATATTGGAATATCTTCGGTGATATAAACTTCATATAAACCATAATCTAATAAACAAAATATTGAAAAGGGTCTATTTGAAGTTGAATAATTCGAAATTTGAATCGCTCTAAATGATTGTGACCCATGAACCAATGTTTGTTGTAATAGGTAATTTGAAATGTACTCTTTTTCACAATTTCTTTGTAGTTTTTTTATACTTTTTAAATTTTTATTCAATGTTGGTAGAATAGATTCAAGATGTTCTTTTGAATAACATTGTTGTTTTGATTTTAACCAACTTTTAATTTGAGAATGTACAAGTATATCTGGAAAACGTCTAATAGGAGAAGTACACCATGTATAATTATCAAGTGATAATGAATAGTGTCCTATATTATTTAATGTCATTTCACTTGGTGTTTGTGATTTTGATGCAATATACAATGATGAAATTGGATGAAGTTGATCAATATTGGTTGTTGTAACACTTGAATCTAATCCATCGATATTTAATTTCTCTTGAACTCTAAATGGAATGTGTAACCCATTTTCAATTGAAAATAATGATGTAATATATCCAGTTGCAATCATTAGTTCTGATACAATTTGATTTGAAATTTCATTTACACCAATAGCTTGCTGATAAATATTAAATGATTTAAATTTATCATTATATTTAATATTTACTTTTGGTAAATTTAATAATAATTTTGATTGTTCAGATTTACCCAATCTATTTTCTTTTAATAATTTTGAAATTTCATATAATTTAACCAATTGATTTGTTTCTTCTTTTGAATGAGTTGATGTTGTAGTTGATGATATTATATCATTACCATTATCATTACCATTTATAATATAATTTAATGATTTATCAACTTTATTATAATTTGTTTTAATTATATTATTTACAATTGATGGAAATATTTTATAATCTATAATTTCACCAATACTGTTTACTTTAAATTGAAATGATAAACATTTATTTGATTTATCAGGTGATAATGATAAATGTTGAGTAATTGAATTTGGTATCATAAAATGAGTACGATGAGGTAAATAAATGGATGATGATTTTAATTGACACCATTTTTCTTGATTTGAAAGTGGTTTAACCACATTGGTTACATCGGATATATGTACAATAACTGAATATTCACCATTACCTTCATTGATCAATCCAACTGAATCATCAATATCCAATGTTGATTCTGAATCAATTGAAAATGAACAATCATTTATTACAACTCTTGATGTACCATCACCACTATCTTGATGAATTGTTTCAATTTTAAATAATTCCCCTGATGATGATGGATCAATTAATTTATTTTCAACTAGTTTTAAACGATCTTCAAAAATTGAAAAATGATTTTTATCAATTTTACCAAGTTTTTTCAATAGGAATTCCAATTGTTTTAAATCTGACATTTTAATTGGATAATATAACTCATTTGAAATTATTTCACGATATTCTGAATGAAAATTTGAAATTACCAATAATCTATATAGACAATTTATATAAACTTCAAATGATTTTGCCATTTCTTTAGTGAGTAATGATTTATTTTCAGGGTCCATTATGTCTGGTACTGAATGATCATTATGTATATATGTATTTGGTTTAAATGATTGATCTTGAATTTTCATTAATATTTTTGAACAATATTTTAAAAATATTTTTTTATCCATTGCATGATCTTGATTTTGTAAATATTTGATTTCTGATTCAACTTGGTTACAATAATTACCAGTTAGACAATAAAAATAATTACTATCAAATAAACCAAATGAATCATAATATGATAACATATCAATTACACAATAATGATGAAATAAATCTATCCATGAATTTAATTTCAATGTTGATCCATTCATCTCTATTTGATCTTTGTATTGACCAAAACAATATTCCGTTACTTTTGTAATTTCAATATAATCGTAATGATTTTGTTTTTCTGACCATTCTGTACCATCCAATTTTGTAGTTTGTTCTTTAAATTGTGAGAAATGACTATAAACTTGAGTTGATAATTGTTTAAAATGTTTAGATTTTACAATTTTTGTTAAAAATGAATCTGCTATATTTATAACCAATGAATATGGATCTTTTTCTTTTTGAAATAATTTTTCAATTAATTTAAATTCATCAATATTTGAATTTGGTTGTTGCTGTTGATCAATTTGATTAATTAATTCTTTAAATCCATTTCTTGCCAATTCAACACGTACATTATTTAGTGGCGAATTTGATAAACCATAAAATTCAGATATATTTTTCATGTTGTCTAGAAATTCATTAAATAATTCTTCTCTATTTTCACGATAATGTGATGTTGGTATAGTGAGTAATATATCTTCACTTGATACCATTAAATCTTTTTTATTGGTTTGAACTATAATTGTACCATCATTTATATTTTTAACAAACCCCAGAATTGGTTCATTTTTTTTTAATGATACAAATACAATATCAAATTTTAATGTTGAAAAGTTTTTAAAATTAAATCTACTAATAGAAGTTTCATTACTATTTTGATTATGTAATAATAATGATGGTTTTATTGTGGTTATTGTAGTGGTAGTTGTTGGTTTATTATTTAAAATTTCAATTAGTGAATCATATGATTTTTTATATATTGGATGATTTTCATTTATTTTTAATACATTTGGAAATGATGTTGGTTGTTGCTGTTGTTGTTGTTGTTTTTTATTTTTTATTGTATTTTTGGTTGTAGTTGAATAATATAATCGTCTTTTAATATAATTTTTTGATATTAAATTTGTAATTTTAATCATGGTTGCAAAAAAAACGAGTAATTTCAAAAAAAAAAAAAAAATATCAAAAACAAATTTAAAAAAAAAAAAAAATTAAAAATCCAATTTATCGTTTATTTCGAAAACAACACGATGATCATTTTCAACAATATACACTGCAACAATTAAATACATAGAGATTATATAGAATTCTAAATTGTAAATATTACCTTTTTTTTATTTCGTTTTTTTTTTAAAAAAAAAAAAAAAAAAAAAAAATAATTGTCACATAACTATCATAACTTGAATTTGATAATGATATACTATATATATACAACAAACAATTAAGTAATCATTGTGTCCATATCTTCTACTCAATAAGTTTAATACTATTACAAAAGTATTATTGATTTCATTGCTGTGGTGCTCTCCATATCAAATAAAATACTATGGATACCCTTTAATACTTTAATATAATTCTAAAATTATCAAAAAAAAAATTATTAAAAATTTTCGAAAATTTAAATTTAAAAAAATAAATATCCAAAGACAAAAAATTTGTCGTTATAAACTATTTTTGAAAACAACACGATCATGATTCCACATTCAAATATTGAGAAATATTGTAACTATTTATATTGTTGATAAAATAAAAAAATAGATAAACAATGTTTATTTTTTAATATAAACTTTCAAACTAAGAAGGAGAGTATTTATTCCAACTCTGTGAAAACTAAATTTTCAATAAACTCATATACCCATGGGTGTGGAATATATATTTATTTATTCTTTGTAGTCTTATTATAACTATGAATAAATTGGTCTTTGTAAAAAAATGATACACATAAAAATTTTCAACTGAAAAAAATCGATTTCCATATGAAATTTTTTTTAATCAAAATTTTTAAAATAAAATTTGAATTATACAAATATAAAAGAAAATGATAAGAATGGTGAGTACCGAAAAATTCGGCTTTTTTTGTAGGAAGTTCAAGACGGCTTTAATTTTGTTAATTTTTTATTTTTTAATATTTTTTTGTAAAAAAAAAATAGTTTTTCGCTGTGTCAGTAAAATAAAAAATTTTCTTTTTTTCTTTTTTTTTTTTTAACTGTGTGTCTAATAAAAAGGTTGGTATCTATATCTTATTTTTACTATGACTGACACTAAATATTTTTTCCAAAACACATACACACACATCTCCACAATAAATAAATAAAATTTATTCTACCAACAATAAAACACACTCAATAATTTGAAATTAATTTTATATATGTGGCTATGTTTTAAAAAAAAAAATAATAACAATAAACAAATTCATATTGTGTGAAGTTTAAATGATTTACGATAAAATTCTTTTTACACACAAAACAAATTATAATTTTTTTCAATTTTTTATTCTTTTGTTTTACTGTTCAACACACACACATTGCAACAATTAAATAACATTAGAGATTATATAGAATTCTAAATTGTAAAGATTACCTATTGTTTATTTCGTTTTTTCTTTACAAAAAAAAAAATAAAAAAAAAATAATTGTCACATGTTTCTCGAATATTATTATTATTAAATATTAAAATTTTAAAGGCTAATATATTAACAATCGGTTTTTTCTTTCTTTATTCTCTTAAATTAAAATTTTAAAAAAAAAAAATAATAATTCGTATTTAAACTTTCAATTTCGATTAATAATTTTTCCATATACAAATTATTTTTCAATTATTCAAATAATAATTAATAATTATATATACAAAACAAAATAACGCCAACAAATAATTAGTTAAATACTACAATCCAATTGCATTGTAATCTTTTTCTTTAAATTCAATCTACCTTTTCACAACTAAAAACAAGTAAACTAAAACAAAATGGTTAATTTCACAATCGATCAAATTCGTTCCATTATGGACCGTCGTGAAAATATCAGAAATATGTCTGTTATTGCTCAGTAAGTATCAACATTTTAGTAACAACAACAGGATAGCACCAACAGGAACAAAAATATTAATTAAACCAATTATCCATAATCAATTAAATTATTATTATTATAGCGTCGATCACGGTAAAACCACTCTTTCCGATTCATTAATCCAAAGAGCAGGTATTATTGCAGATAAAGTATCAGGTGATATGAGATATATGTCATGTCGTGCTGATGAACAAGAACGTGGTATCACCATTAAATCATCATCTGTATCACTTCATTTTGAAATGCCAAAAGAAGAAAAATTACCAGCAGGTTGTACATCACACGAATTTTTAATCAATTTAATTGATTCACCAGGTCACGTTGATTTCAGTTCAGAAGTAACAGCAGCACTCCGTGTTACTGATGGTGCTTTAGTCGTTATTGATTGCGTAGAAGGTGTTTGTGTACAAACTGAAACTGTATTACGTCAAGCAGTTGCAGAACGTATTAAACCAGTCCTTTTCGTAAACAAAGTCGATCGTTTCCTTTTAGAATTACAATTAAACACTGAAGAAGCTTATCTCTCTTTCCGTAGAGCTATTGAATCTGTCAATGTTATTGTTGGTAATATGGACGATAAAGAATTTGGTGATGTCACTGTTGCACCAGAAAAAGGTACCGTTGCATTTGGTTCAGGTTTACACGGTTGGGGTTTCACTCTTGGTCGTTTTGCTAAATTATATGCTGCCAAATTTGGTGTACCAGAAGATAAATTAATGGGTCGTCTTTGGGGTGACAATTATTTTGATGCTGCCGCTAAAAAATGGACAACTTCACCACAAACTGCTGAAGGTAAACCATTAGTCAGAGCTTTCTGTCAATTTGTCCTCGAACCAATTTACCAATTAACTCGTGCCGTCGTTGAAGATAATCTCGAAAAAATCAACAAGATGGTCCAAACTCTCCAAATCTCACTCTCCACTGAAGATATGGAATTAAAAGGTAAACCATTAGTTAAAGCAATCATGAGAAAATTCCTTCCAGCTGCTGATGCCATTTTAAGTATGATTGTAACTCATTTACCATCACCATTAGTTGCACAAAAATATCGTGTTGGTAATCTTTATGAAGGTCCAATGGATGATGAATGCGCTGTTGCCATCAGTAAATGTGATCCAAATGGTCCATTAATGATGTACGTATCAAAGATGGTTCCAACCTCTGATAAAGGTCGTTTCTATGCTTTTGGTCGTGTATTCTCTGGTGTTATTCGTACTGGTCAAAAAGTAAGAATTATGGGTGTAAACTATGTTCCAGGTAAGAAAGACGATCTCTTCTTAAAATCAATTCAACGTACTGTACTCATGATGGGTCGTAAAACTGAACAAATTGAAGATTGTCCATGTGGTAACATTGTTGGTTTAGTCGGTGTCGATCAATTCCTTGTCAAATCAGGTACCATCACTACCTCTGAAGTTGCTCACAATATTCGTGTTATGAAATTCTCTGTATCACCAGTCGTACGTGTTGCAGTTGAACCAAAAAATCCATCTGATTTACCAAAATTAGTTGAAGGTCTTAAACGTTTAGCAAAATCTGATCCATGCGTTCTCTGTTATTCAGAAGAATCTGGTGAACATATTGTTGCTGGTGCAGGTGAACTCCATTTGGAAATTTGTCTTAAAGATTTAGCTGAAGATCATGCAGGTATTGAAATCAAAACTTCAGATCCAGTCGTATCATTCAGAGAATCCGTTTCAGAAGAATCATCAATCATGTGTCTTTCAAAATCACCAAATAAACACAATCGTCTTTTCATGAAAGCCGTCCCAATGTCAATGGAATTACAAAATGAAATTGAAGCTGGTACCGTCTCACCAAAAGATGAAGTTAAAGCACGTGCAAACTATTTAGCTGAAAACCACGAATGGGACAAAAATGATGCTATGAACATTTGGTCTTTTGGTCCAGAATCAAATGGTGCAAACGTTTTAGTCAATGTTACTAAAGGTGTTCAATACTTGAATGAAATTAAAGATTCATTTGTTGGTGCTTTCCAATGGGCAACCAAAGAAGGTGTTGTTTGTGATGAAAACATGAGAGGTATCCGTTTCAATCTTTATGATGTTACTCTCCATACTGATGCCATTCACAGAGGTGGTGGTCAAATTATTCCAACCGCCAGACGTGTACTTTATGCTGCTGAATTAACTGCATCACCAATTTTACTCGAACCAATTTATCTCGTAGAAATTACTGCACCAGAAAATGCCATCGGTGGTATTTACTCTGTACTCAATAGACGTAGAGGTATCGTCATTGGTGAAGAAAGACGTATTGGTACTCCATTATTCAGTGTCAAAGCAAATTTACCAGTATTAGAATCTTTTGGTTTCACTGCTGATCTCCGTAGTCACACTGCAGGTCAAGCTTTCCCACAATGCGTTTTCGATCATTGGGCTTCAATTGGTGCCGTCAACAAAGATAAAAAAGCAACTGAAGTCGCATTAGCAACAAGAAAGAGAAAGGGTCTCGCATTAGAAATCCCAGATTTAGGTATGTTTATATTTATATTTTATTTATTTAATCACTTGTTATTTCACGTTTCTATTCAACTTGTACAATTGTATTTAAACTTGTTAAAATCACAATTCAATGTCGTGTCTACAAACATAGACATAGATAAGTTCCACGACTCTGTTTTTTTTTTATTATTTTTCTTCCTTTTTTTATTTTTTTTCTTCCTCCTCTCTCTTATGCATACTAATATGATTTCCTCTACGAACTACAGACAAGTTTCATGAGAAGCTTTGATTTTGCGGCTGTAAAGGGGAACCTCTCGCAATTTTTTTTCCGATTGGTTATCATCTAACTAACTAATAAATCAAATACTAATAAATAAATACAAAAAAAAATATCATAAAATAACACACAAAATATATTTTTTTAGGTGATTGTTCTAATTAAAGGAATACTGGCCATATTATTGGTCAATTTAAAAAATGAATTCGTGGATACCCATGGTGAGAAAAAGAAATTATAAAATACTTTTTTTTAAGATTTGAATGATTGGAAACATTGGATTTTAAATTTGGGAGTAATTGTATGGTTTTGTTAATGTATCAGAAATCCAATATTAGTTAGATGATAACCGAAAAAAATTCCTTAAAGCTTCTCATGAAAATTTAAAAAAAAAAACATGTCATATTATTATGAAATTAATAGTATTCAAAAACGATTTGATTAAATTATTAAAATCACATGGAGAAAGATTAAATGTTTAAAAAGGGTATCAGATTTATAGTATTAATTGGTAAATTTAAAATAATATTTATACTTTGGAACCATTTAATTTGAAGTCCAAATAAACTTAAACCTCCCAAATTCTATCGATAGCCGCTGAAAGATCACCAATAAGAGTATCCATTGAATAGTTTTTATGAGAGTATTTACCTGATTTGATTGTATAAACAGATGTCTTAAGACCAAATAATATTCGAAAAAATAGCTACATCTGATACTGGAGGTGTGAAGGATCTGACTTTAAGTCTTTCCTTGTCTCCCTGTCTCTATGAGAGTTTCACCAAGATCTTCAACCTAGTCCAATACCAGATTCATTTGAAAACTTTGTTTAGGTAAATATAATCAAGAAATAGAATTTAATGTAATACCCAAATCTCTCAAGCATTTGAACATGGTGAAGAATTGACATTGTAAAAAATGGTACAAATCTTCCAAGGGACACTGTTTATGAATATAATTCTGGAATTCCATTTTATAATCCACTCAACCTATATTTACCTTTGGCAACCAAACTAATTTTAACCAATTACAATATTGAAATTCTTAAAAACTCTTCCCCAACAGTAATTTCTTTACTCTAGGTTCAAGATTTCAAAATATCGAGTCATTGGTAAATACTCTAAAGTCAGAAACTAATTTTTTCCACTGAAATTATAAACCTCGTAAGTAAAAGTGTAAAATCTATACGTGTAAATGGTGATTACCTAAGATATAAAAAAAATATCACCATTTACATAAATAAAATAAAAAAAATATAATTGTAAATAATTATAAAAAAATGATTTAAAATTTCAAGTTTCTATGAATTTTTTCAATAAAAACTTTTATAAAAATGGTGATATTTTTTAATTATTAAAGTATCAAAAATGAATATTAAACTACTGTTATTAATTGTGTGTTTATGTTTCACAGTGTGTAGTAGTGTTAAAACTACAATAAAAACACCATTATTAGTTTCAACATGTCCAGAACATTGTTTTGCTGGTTATTGTAATAGTTCTGGTATATGTGGATCTTGTTCTGGTGCATGGTGGGGTCCTACATGTGCTAATGCATGTCCATCTCATTGCTTTGCTGGTGGTTGTGATAGAAATACAGGTGTATGTGGATCATGTTCTGGTGCATGGTGGGGTCCTACATGTGCTAATGCATGTCCAATCCATTGCTATGCAGGAAGTTGTGATAGAAATACAGGTGCATGTGGATCTTGTTCTGGTGCTTGGTCAGGACCAAATTGTGATAAACCATGTTTACATTGTTTTGCTTCATATTGTTATCAAAGTAGTGGTTGTTGTGACTCATGTTCTCAAGATTGGTATGGTAATTGTACATGCAGTATATCGCAAAGTTGTGCAACTCCAACTGGTTCTAACTGTGATTGGTATTCAACATGTCTTGAAATATCAACACAAAGCTGTCCATTCATTCAAGATACAATGCAAGCTAAATGTCAAGAATATTTAGAATTGGAACCTTCTTTAACTGAAATGGGTTCAAAATGGTCATCATATGTTAGAGGTTGTCTTCAAAAAGTATTAGCTACAACCGTTTTAGTACCATCTCCATCTGGAAATGTAAATTGTGATGTTGCAACCAAATCATTTTTCAATGATCATATTGATTGTTATTTAAAGGGGCCGATATCGTTTTGTTCTTTGCCATATTCTGATATGGGTAGTATAATTAAACATGGTTTTGGAATTTTAATATCTAAACATTGGTATGAACCTTTAATAACAGGTACAGAATTAAAATATGCTTGTGACGTAAATTTTTGGGAAACTCAATTAAGTTCTAATTCTGATGAAAAGTTACCAGACTATTACAATGATTTTTTAAGCAACAATCCATTGGATTCTTTACAATCTACACTAAATAACACATTATACCCATATGGTATGAAATTTACATTTATAAACGAAATAACATCAAATAATATAACATCAATGTTGGTACTTTCAAATACTACCGCTTTATCACCAATAAACTCTGATTTGGCATCTGAACTGGTAACATCTACAATAAAGAATTGGTTATCTGATAATCCAGAATATATAGTTTCATTCAATGGAGAAAATCAACAAAAATAATAAAAAAAAAAAAAAAAAATAATTGCATATCAACGCAATTAATTATTTATTTAATATTAATTTTCGATCCAATCTGAATTTTTGGCCATATCAACTTCACAAAGACTAAAAATTTAAAATTTTTTTTGAAGGAATGATTTTCATCTTTATTTTATTTTTTGCAGTTTTTATATATTATCACTTTAAAAATATCTTATTTTTAATATTTTTTGTTAATATTCATAAAATGGTTTCCTTAGCACTAGTTCAACAAATTCACAAATTGGTAATAATAGTATTAGTGGTGGAGGTGGTAATCCAAATTCTTTAAATAGTATTGGTGTTAGTAATACAACTCCAACTGGTTATCGTAATAGAATTATACTTTATCCACCAACAAATAGTGTAAATAACAACACATCGTCATCCTCTTCTACTTCATCACTTTCAAATAGTTTAATTCTAACAACAACAACGCCAACAAGAAATTAATCCATAATATTCTCATTATTCTTTAAATTGGTTTTCAAAATGGTCAAATGATACAAAAGAACATACTTTAATAAATAGAAAATTTCATTCAATTTCATAATCAACTTCAATCATTTTGATAACTACAGTTATTATATAAAGTACATGTAGTTATCAAAAATAAAAATAAATATAAATTATTTAATGATGTTATATATTAAATGAATTTTAATTATAAACTTTACTTGATGTATATGAATAATATCTGATATATGTTTATATGTACAAATATACCTGATCAGATATTATCATTTTCATCAACAATTATATCAAACGGTTTTCTGAATATCAAAAATGATATTATTATTTCTTGACAAATTACAAATATATTTTACAATTTAATAAAAATATATTATAAAAGGTGTGAACAGACCAAACTACAACTCATTTTTATTTTTTATTTTGTTTATATTTTTATTTTGTGTTATGGTGGTTGTAGTTTTTATAAGTCTTATTGTTCTTTATTATCTTTTCTGAAAAGCAAAGCAATTTATAGTAAATGATTTATTAGATATAAATGGTCATTTAGGTAAATCATTTACATTTGATGAAGAAAAAGGTGAAATTAAATTATTTGTCATAAACCAAAAAACCAATCAAATGAGCAATTCGAATTGAATCAATAGAGCAGATTCACTTTGTCGTAGAAAAGGTACATGTGCAATACTAGCAATCGAAATCAAGGTTGCCATTCGTATCAATGGTTTTTATTGTCAAATTAATAAAATAGATCAAACAATATCATTAGTACCATTGGAGAAAATATTATTAGATGCAGCGGAACAAGTTGAAGAATAGGTTGAATATTTTCGTTTAGAAGCTACTTTGGGAGGAAATTGTCATAAAGTGTTTTTGTTAAAGAGTTGAAAGTTTGCTATATGTTAACTTAAATATTATTTGATTTAAATCTAATAAATTGAAACAGTTTGATTAAAAAAAACAAAAAAAAAAAAATAAAAAAAATTTGAGAAAAATTAATTTTTTTGAAAATATACCAAAACAAGAAACAAACCCACAAGCTAAATTATATGAAATTTCAAAATTATTATTAAATTTAAATAATGATAAATTTAAACATTCAACGAATGAATAAAAAGTATATACATATATTCTTTATTTGGGTTTTTTTGTTACTCTTTTATCTTGATTTTGCGGTTGTAAAGGGGAACCTCTTGAAATTTTTTTCAGATTGGTTATCATCTAACGAACTAAATCAAATACTAATAAATAAATACAAAAAAAAATATCATAAAAACACACAATATTTTTTTAAGTGATTGTTCTTATTAATCTATTTAAAGGAATACTGGCCATGTTATTGGTCAAATTAAAAAATGGATTCAAAGAAAAAGAAATTATAAAATACTTTTTTTTAAGATTTGAATGATTGGAAACATTGGATTTTAAATTTGAGAGTAATTGTATGGTTTTGTTTATGTAACAGAAATCCAATATTAGTTAGATGACAATCAATCGAAAAAAAATTGTGAGGAGTATCCCTTTACAACCGCAAAATCAAAGCTTCTCATGAAAATTTTAACATTTAGCTTATATATAGTGATAAGAATTCAACCAATTTATTCATAGATATAATAAGACTACAAAGAATAAATAAATATATTCCACATCCATGGGTATATGAGTTTATTGAAAATTTAGTTTTTTACAGAGTGAATAAATACTCTCTGAAAGTTTATATAAAATGTATACAGTTCATATCAGATAACCAATGTAGTTAAACCATTTTCATCAGAAAAATCATAAATGTTGATTATTTCAATTTAAAGTAAACATTAGTGAAATTATAGATTATAAAATGTTTCCATTAATTATTAAATAACATAATTAAAACAAATTATAATAAAGTTGATAATCATTAAATTATATTATAAATGGTACATTTAAAGAATAAGAAAGTTATCATCAAGCCATTGATTATTAAATGCTATTTCACATAATTTTTAACTTTTTCTTTTCTTTTTTTTATTATTACGACTACTATTACTATTCATAATTTGTGTATGTATGAGTTTGCAGAAAAAAATTGCGCACAATTATTATGAGCTCAATTGTGTTTTTTTTTTAATATTAATATTTAGTTTTTGGAAAAAAAAAAAAAATGGAGAGAAAAAAAAAAAAATAAAAAAAAGATTTTTTTTTTTTTTAAAAACACAATGAATAATGAAAATAATATAAATACAATACCTACAACACCAACCACAACCACTACTACCACAACCACTACTACAACTAATACAACATCACCAATAATATCAAGTGATATAGTAGATGGTAAAAGATTATGTTCTTCACGTAGAAAGATATGTTCAAAAAGACCAATGGAAGGATACATCTATTGTATCAAACATATTTTAGAAGAACCAAATGTACCATTTAAACAATGTGATTTCATATCTGTTAGATCACAAAAACGATGTGCAAATCCTGTATCAATTAAAGAGGCTGATCCTAGATTTTGTGTATCACATAAACATATCATAGAAAATACAAAGAAACGTGCATTAGATAATTCAACTTCAATATTACAACAAGAAGATGATGAATTTAATAATAATAGTGGTGTTGGTGGTGGTGGTAATAGTAATAACAACAACAATTTAAATATTAGTGGTTCAACAATAAACAACAACAATGAAGATTCACCAAAAAAGAAAATATTAAAAGTATTTGAACGTCATGGACTTACAGAAAGTAGATTTTATGATGAATATAAATTATCATTAAAACAACAACCACCAAAACAACAACAACAAGCAGCACCACAACAAAAGAATGAAAATCAACAACAAGCAGCACCACAACAACAACATACAGGTATAAATGAATCAAATTATTATAGTGAAGAATTTTTAGAAAAAGATTTAGAATTAGAATTAATTAAAGCAATGGAAGATGGAAACTTATCAGAGTTGTGTGATGATTTTGATGCAGATTTCTACTTTGCAAATTCGTTATTGTTAACAGATGAAGAATTAATTCAAAGAAGGAAAATATATATATCAAAGTTAATTCTATTATATAGAAAACAATATAATAGATTTAAAGAAAGATTAAGAATATTAAGAAGACATTATATAACAACTGCATTGGACAATAATGGTAATAATAATAAAGATGGAGAAGATGAAGAGGAAGCAACAGCAGTAGAAGATAAAGAATTAAAAGAAATTAAATTAAATAATGAACAACCACAACAAATAAACTGTTTATCAAATGGATGTAAATGTAAACCAATGTTATTATCAAAATATTGTTATGCACATATTATTCAAGATAAAGATCAAAAATTATTTACAGAATGTACATATCAAATTACAAATACAAAGAGATGTGGTTATCCAATTTTAAAAGTTCAAATACCAACGCTTTGCAAAGAACATTTAGATATCTATGAAACCAATTTAGATGTAATTAAATCATTACCAAAGAAACAAAAACAATTTATTAGACAAAGAACTGATATTGAAAAACATAATCAACCATCATCTTTAATACCAGTTAATAGTAGTAATATTAAAGATATTCAAAGTCCTTAAACACAATGATGGATAAATAAAGAAACAGAGAGAAATGACAATTGTAAATAAAATAAAAAAAAGTATCTTTTTTGATATTATATAAAAAATTAAAAAAAGTATCGTATGGCGATGATGATGTTATGAGTCAACTATTTATTATTTATTATTTATAAATTATATTATTTTATGTGAGGTTTGATTAGGGATTTCTTCCAATACTAAAAATTTGGTGGGGTTTTTTAATGTTCCGTAATATTTTTTTAATTAATTTTTTATTTTATTTTAAATGTCAAACGAAATGGTAAAAAAATATCTATTTTTTTTTTTTTTTTTTTCATTGTTTTTATTAGTTAATACTGTTTTTTGACAATTTTATAATCTTTTAAAACAATAAACTACATAGGGTATTATTCAAATATTTCAAATATTTCAAATTAAAGATTAATAATTTTATATAATTGGGTAAATATTTTATTATTAAAAGATTAATATATAATAAGATTAATATCTGTTGTGATTATTCAAAAAGATTAGTTTTTAAAATTTTCATCGCGTGTTGCTTTTTAAAAAAAAAAAATTTAAATTTTTTTTTTTTTTTTTTTTTAATTTTTTTTTTTTTTTTTTTGTCATTTTTTAAAAAAGTTTAACAAACAAATCTATTAAATTAAATTTTTCATACCAATCCATATTTATACAAAAAAACGCGGTAATTGTAAATTTCTGATTATAATAAATAAATATAAAAAAACAAATATATACATAATATGTTGTATATCACACCTACATGATTTCATTCGATTTTTTTAATTTATTAATTTCGCACACATCCCCACACAACACAAAATTACTAACCTGTTTTTTAAATTTTTAATTAGTTTTTAGATTTTAAAAAATAATAATAATTAGTTGTATTACATAATACATATTTATAAAAGATCAAATTAGATTATTTTTTTTGTATTAATACAAATATTTGAAAAAATTATATATTGTGTGTAATAATACAAATAAAAATATAATATTATAATATATAAACACAAAGAGAGAGAAAAAGAAAACATTTGTAAATATAAAATTAATAATATAGACATATTCACACTTATACACATTATACACAATAATATTAATTATAAAAAAGGTTATATTAGGGAAATAAAAAACATATATACAGACAGAGAATTCCAATTATAATGAGAATAGAATAAAATGATTGAATTAAAAGAATATATAAAAAAGTTGGGAGGTAATAAATTGATTACCAAAATATTAATTGCAAATAATGGTATAGCAGCGGTTAAAGCAATTAGATCAGTTAGAAAATGGTGTTATCAACTGTTTGGTAATGAACGAGCAATTCAATTTGTAGTTATGGCAACACCAGAAGATATGAAAGCAAATGCAGAATACATTAGAATGGCTGACCAAATACTGCAAGTACCAGGTGGATCAAATAACAATAATTATGCAAACGTTGATATCATTGTTGATTTTGCAGAACGTGCACAAGTTCAAGCAGTATGGGCAGGTTGGGGACATGCATCTGAAAATCCAAGATTACCTGAACTATTGGGTAAAACAGAGTCTGGAATAGTGTTTATAGGACCACCTGCTAAAGCAATGGCAGATTTAGGTGATAAAATTGCAAGTACCATAGTTGCACAATCTGCAAATGTTGCATGTGTACCATGGAGTGGTTCAGGACTGTCAGTTGATTATTCAAAAGAAGGTGGTGTACCAGCGGATATTTATAGACAAGCATGTATTTCAACTGTAGAGGAAGCAAAATTATGTGCTGAACGTGTTGGTTTTCCAGCAATGATCAAAGCAAGTGAAGGTGGTGGCGGTAAAGGTATACGTAAAGTATTGACAATGGATGATATTGCAAGTAGTTTTAGACAAGTTCAAAATGAAGTACCTGGATCACCTATATTTTTTATGAAATTGGTTAGCGATGCACGTCATTTAGAAGTTCAAATTATAGCGGATCAATATGGTGAAGCAATATCATTGAATGGTCGTGATTGTTCAGTTCAACGTAGACATCAAAAAATCATTGAAGAAGGTCCTGCATTAGCACCAACACCTGAAACATGGGAACAAATGGAAAGAGCAGCAGTACGTTTAGTAAAGGAGGTTGGATATGTTGGTGCAGGTACAGTTGAATATTTGTTTACAGATAATCAATATTACTTTTTAGAATTGAATCCACGTTTACAAGTTGAACATCCAGTAACTGAAATGATCACCCACGTTAATTTACCAGCAACTCAATTACAAATTGCAATGGGTATACCACTTTATAAAATACCAGATATTAGAAGATTTTATGGTGTTCGTGATGAAACGGACTACGAATCACCAATTGATTTACAAGATTATAAATTGAAATCTAAACCAATTGGTCATTGTATTGCAGTTAGAATTACAGGTGAAAATCCAGATGAAGGTTTTAAACCAACTTCAGGTCAAATTCATGAGCTTACATTTCGTTCAACTCAAAATATATGGGGTTACTTTAGTGTAGGTGCATCAGGTGGTCTTCATGAATATGCAGATTCACAGTTTGGTCATATTTTTGCAACTGGTCCAACAAGAGAAGATGCACGTAAAACAATTGTATTGGGATTAAAAGAGATATCAATTCGTGGTGATATTAGAACACCAGTTGAATATATTATTCATTTATTGGAAACAGCGGATTTCAAGAATAATAATATAAATACAGGTTGGTTAGATCAATTAATTATTGATAAAATTAAAACTGATAAACCTGATCAAATGGTTGTAGTACTATGTGGTTTCATATTTAAAGCTCATTCAATTTTCAATAGTAAAATTAATGAATTTAAAGGTCAAATTATAAATGGTCAATTACCAAGTTTAGAACTACTATGTAACTCAATGGAATTGGAATTAATTTATGAAAATATAAAATTTCGTTCAACTATATTACGTACTGGTACAAATAATTTTTCAATTCATTTAGTTGATGATCGTTCTGTAATTGTAAATGCAAATATATTACCATTATCAGATGGTGGATTACTCGTGTTGTTAAATGGTAAAACTCATTTATGTTATGGTAGAGAAGATGTAATTGGATTAAATTTAATTATAGATTCAAAAACTTGTATTTTCAATCAAGAGTATGATCCATCAATTCTTAGAACTAGTTCACCAGGTAAACTTGTACGTTATTTAGTTGATGATGGTTCATTAGTTTCAAAAGGTACACCATTTGCTGAAATTGAAGTAATGAAAATGTATATGCCATTGTTAGTACCTGAACGTGGTATAATTAAATTTATTTTACCAGAAGGTACTGTTATGCCACCAGGTGCAATAATTGCAAATTTATTACTTCAAGATACAACTTCAATTCAAAAATCTGTATTGTACAATGGTTCATTATGTAAAATGTCTGATCCAATTATGATTGGTATTAAACCACATCAAATTTTAAATCATACACTCAGTCAAGTTTCAAATGTACTCTGTGGTTATGAAGAATTATCACTTGATCAATTAATTTCAAATACATTTGCTCAATTAAATAATTTACAATTACCAATTTGGGAATTTAAAGAACAATTATCAATTATTCAATCAAGAATACCTGAATCATTATTTAAATTAATTAATCAAGAGTTAAGTGTTAGTGGTGATGAATTGGAATCATTTAATTCAAAATCATTACAATTAAAAATTTCAATTTATTTAAATAAATTGTTATTGGAAAATGAACAATTATCAATTTCATTGGGTACAATTATTAAACCAATTCAATTTTTAATTGAAAAGTATATTGATGGTGTTAAAGTTGCAGCAATTAATCAATTTAAATGTTATTTAACTGAATTTATCACGATTGAAATGAATCTTCAAAATAAAAATATTCAAACTGTATTGAAATCAATTCGTTCCATTTATAAAGATAATGTTTCAAAAGTTGTTGATATAGCTCAATCTTTACATCCACAATCAAAGAAATATAAATTCATATTACTCTTGTTAAATAAAATATTTGAAATGGGATTGGTTGGTGAATTTATTGATCAATTTAAAAAGTTATCACAATTGTCTGGTCAATGTATGGAAATTTCACAACGTTCAAAATATATTATGGTTCATTCTCAATTACCATCTGGTAAAAAGAAATCAATTGATTTATTAAATTCATTAATTGAAATTACTCATGTTGATAAAGATGATGTGGTGGAAAGAGAAAGAAAGATATCGGTACTTTCAAAACAGACAAACGAAATATCAGATATTTTAATTCCATTTTTTAATGATTCAAATCAAGAGGAAATACGTAAATTAGCAATGGAAATTTATGTTCGTCATTCATATCGTTCATATTATGTTGAAGATACAAATGTTGTTCTCTGTTCAAATGATGATTCATTTTCATTTATTGAATGGCATTTTTATATTAGTTTACCAACCAATGGTTCATCATTAAATGGCAATGGTAATGGTAGTCCAACATTTGGTGGATCACCATTAATTAGATCAAGTAATAGTGGTTTCCCTTCACCAAGACCTTCAATGTCTATATTTAATGGTTTATCAATGTTACGTACTGATTCAACAGATTCATTAACAGCTATGGAAGATCAATCAAAATTACGTTATGGTATGATGGTTTATTTTGAAAATGAAAAGAAATTTGAAGAAAAATTATCAGTTATATTAAAACATTATAATAATGGAAACAATAATAATGGTAGTTTAAATTCATCAACATCCACTGGTAATTCATTAACATCATCAACATCAAATCAAAATATTTCAGAGAGTACAGATATTTTATCAGTTGTATTAAATTGTTATCCAGAATCAATTTCACAAGAGAATCAAGCAATAAATTCATTTACATCAGTATTGAAATCATTTAAACGTGAATTATCATCATCACGTATACGTAGAATTACATTTATTTGTATGGGTAATTTAGGTAAACCATTAAAATATTTTACATTCCGTGAACGTCATATGTATATGGAAGATCCAATTTTTAGACATATTGAACCTGCAATGGCTTATCATTTGGAAGTTAGAAAATTAAGTAATTTTGATATCACTCATGTACCAACTTCAAGTCAACGTATTCATTTATATTATGCACAAGAAAAAGGTAAACGTGAAACAGATCCTGATGCTGATCGTTGTTTTTTCGTACGTTCTGTAATTCGTTATTCAGATTTATATGGTCATTCAAATGAAATTAAAGTTGATATCCTTTTATCACAAATTGAAACATTACTATCAGAATCAATTGAATCATTGGAAATGGCAATGTCTAACAAGAAATATGAAAAATCACAAAATCATTCAATATTCTTAAACATTATGCCAGAAGTAATGTTTGATGAAAAAATGATTGGTTATGTTGTACAAGAGATTGGTGATCGTTTGGGTAAGAAATTATGGAAATTACGTGTTGGTCGTGTTGAAGTTCGTGGTAGAATTAAACGTGGTAATGATTTATTACCAGTTAGATTCTTTGTTTCAAATCCAACTGGTTATGCTTTCCAAGTTGCATGTTATTATGAACAATTAGCATCAAGTGGTGGTGTAACTGTATTTTCAGTTGTGCCTGGTTCAGCAAGAGGTGCATGGGAAGGTTTACCAATTGATACACCATATCCAATTTTAGATGCTGTTCAACGTAATCGTTTTAAAGCTCAACGTCTTGATACCACTTACTGTTATGATTATCCAGAGTTATTCCGCGAATCAATGCAAAATATTTGGATGGAATATATGGAACAAAATAAAACAAACTCTGTGAAAATTTATCCATCATCACGTGGTGTACTGGAATCTGTTGAATTAATATTATCACCAACCACTACAGATTTCACAAAATATCCACCAAATATACCATTTGATCAATTACCAGATGAAATTAGACCAAAACTTGAAGAAACTTATCGTCCAATTGGTTATAATGATGTTGGTATGGTAGCTTGGAGAATGACATTTTATACACCAGAATATCCATTGGGTAGACAAGCAATTGTTATTGCAAATGATATTACTCATCAAATTGGTTCATTTGGTCCAAGAGAAGATTTACTCTTTAAATTAGCTTCTGAATTGGCAAGAAAAGAAGGTTTACCTCGTATTTATCTTTCTTCAAATAGTGGTGCACGTATTGGTTTAGCTGATGAAATTAAAAGTAAATTTAAAGTAACTTGGAATATTGATGGTGATCCAACAAAAGGTGTAAAGAATTTATATCTCAGTGATTCTGATTATCAACAATTAAAACACAGTGTTGTTGCATATCAACATGATGATAAATGGATTATTACTGATATTATTGGTGAAAAGAATGGTATTGGTGTTGAAAATTTAAGTTGGTCAGGTTTAATTGCAGGTGAAACATCACAAGCATATAATGAAATATTTACAATTACCCTCGTGTCTGGTAGATCAGTTGGTATTGGCGCATATTTAGTTAGATTAGGTCAAAGAACAATTCAAAATGATGCACCAATTATATTGACAGGTGCATCTGCATTGAATAAAGTATTGGGTAAAGAAGTTTATGAATCAAATCAACAATTGGGTGGCTCACAAATTATGTATCCAAATGGTGTATCACATTTAATTGTAAATGATGAATTGCGTGGTATTACAAATATATTACAATGGTTATCATTTGTACCAAAAGCACGTGGTGAAATGGTACCAATTATCTCGCCAATGGATTCACCATCACGTGATATTGAATTTGATCCATCAAATGCAATCAATGGTAAATGTGATACTCGTCATTTAATTGCAGGTCTTCAATCGGAAATTGATTCAAATTATTGGATATCAGGTATGTTTGATCGTGATAGTTGGATTGAAACATTGGCAGGTTGGGCTAATACAGTTATAACTGGTCGTGCTAGATTAGGTGGTATTCCAGTTGGTATTATTGCAGTGGAAACTAAATCTGTTGAAAAGATTATTCCAGCAGATCCTGCAAATCCATTATCAGTTGAACAGGTTACAACACAAGCAGGTCAAGTTTGGTATCCAGATTCATCATTTAAAACTGCTCAAGCAATTGCAGATTTTAATAATGGTGAAGAATTACCATTGATTATCCTTGCAAATTGGAGAGGTTTCTCTGGTGGTATGCGTGATATGTTTGATGAAATATTGAAATTTGGTTCAATGATCGTAGACAATCTTAGAAATTATAAACAACCAGTCATTGTTTACATACCACCATGTGGTGAGCTTCGTGGTGGAGCATGGGTTGTATTAGATTCAACAATTAATCTTGATATGATGGAAATGTATTCTTCAGAGGAAGGTCGTGGTGGTGTATTGGAACCAAATGGTATTGTTGAAATTAAATATCGTGATCCTGATCTCATTAAAACAATGCATCGTTTAGACGCAAAACTAATTGAAATGGATAAACAATCTGCTCCATTGGGTACAAGTTTAAATGGTATGGATCAAAATCAAAAAAATGTTAAATCTGCAATTGCACAACGTGAAAAAGAACTATTGGGTATTTATCAACAAATTGCAATTAAATTTGCAGATTTCCATGATACACCAGGTAGAATGAAAGCAAAAGGTGTAATTCAACAAGTTGTGCCTTGGAAAAATGCTCGTTCTTTTTTTTACAATCGTTTAAAGAGACGTCTATTCGAAGAAGATAAATTAAAATTAATTGATAAATGTCATCCTGGTTTAAATCGTCAATTAAAATTAAAATTATTAAATGATTGGTTAATTCAAATAAATCAAATTAATCATAATAGTGGTAGTCAACAAAATGGTAAAGATGTCAGTACTGAAGAATCAATCGTCAATATATTGGGTGATGATAAATTAATTTCATCAATTATTGAAAGTAATTCTCATTTAATTAATGATAAAATTAATGATCTTTCAAAACAATACGCTGTAAATCAAATTTGTTCATTTGTTCAAAATGATTCTGAATCAATTGTTGATAGTTGGGAATCAATTTTACCTTTTATTTCAACTCAACAAAAACAAGTTTTATTTGAATTATTAAAAAATGATTTAAATAAAAAATAATATAAATAAATAATAATAATAATAATAAATAAATAAATATAATAAAATAATTAAATTAATTAAATTAAATCTCTCCTGTCTCTCTTTGGTTATTGTTTATATAATGATAGTGTTATCGTTTTTGGTTTATTATTTACAGATATGTTAATTTTATTTTTATTGTTTTTGTTGTATTTTATCATCATTGAATTCAGGTTGTTTAATAGGTGAAGATATAGGTGAACCATTTAATGTTTTATTACTATTATTTGGACTACTTGAAGGTGATTTATGAGTTGGTGAACCATAAACGACTGAACTTTGAGGTATAAATGTAGTTGGTCTTGTTGTAAATTGAATTTTATTATATGCTATACCTTCAATTGAATATTCAATATTTGATTGTTGTTGATTTTCATCAGTTTGTTTATTATCGTCTATTTTCATTTCATCATCGTCATTTTCATTTAACCTTATCTTTTTTATAACTAATAATGGTTTTTTTAAAGGTACTCTTTTACCATTTAATACTGAATTACCAATTGTAAATATAAAATCATCCTATAAATGAATAAGATGAAATTAGTATTATTATCATAACAGTATATAATAATAGAGTAATGTCATTGATTCACTTTACTTTTGTATTTTCTTTCTTTGATAAAGTACCAAGTGTTTCATTTCTTAAACCATTTAAATCACCTGAATGTTCTAAACGACCTTGAAGATCAACAACATACCATTCTTGATTTTCATTTGATTCCTTTATAAATATTTGCATTCTTATTTATTTATTTGTATATATTTGTTTGTGGTGTGTTTACAAAAGCGCGCTTAAAATTTGAAAAATAATTTTTTTTTATTTTTTTATTTTTTTATTTTTTTATTTTTTTTTATTTTTTTTTATTCAACCATGTTAACCTTTCTAAAAATAAAATAGACATAACATATGTTTATCATCCAAACAATTGTCATTTAAAATTGTTTCAATGATTAATTTTATAATTTTTATGTCATTATTGTGAATTCTTTGAATTCCACTCAAAAATTTAATTTTTAAAAAAAAAAAGGTATACCTTGGTTATTTTTAATTTTAATTTTATTCATTTCTAAAAGCACAAACACACTACACAATGTCACCAACTGTAAATATCAATTTATTTAAAAATCACACAAAATAATATTTAAATGTATAAGTATTAATATTAACTTTTTTTTTCACTTTTAAAAATTAAAGAATATTGATCTTGTTGAAAAAAGAAGAAATCAAATAAATAATCAAGCAAAATACTTTAATTTAGATTATTCAATTATATTTAAACAATTTCCAACTATTGAAAATTCAATTGATTCAATTGTAAATGGTATTAATGAATGTATTAAAATTGGTGATTGTTTAGTATTATCATTAACTGGATATCAAAATGTAAATGAAGTTTCATTCAGAGATATCATTGAACAAACTAATATCAAATCAAATCCACTTAGATTATTTGATCATAGCACATTATATAGTATTGGTATAAATTGTTATTTATACATTAAATTTTACAATACTGAATTTTCATACAACATTTCAACAAAACTTGATAAATTCAATAATCAATGTTGCTTTAAAATTAAAGAAACTAGAAATATAAATTATTATTTAAAAAAATAAATAAATAAAGTAGTACATGTGTATATATTGTAAATAATAAATTCAACACCTTGTAAAACATATTCAATAATTTTATTTCAGCAATCATTGAAATTTTGAGAACGTGATCTAACCTGTAAAACAAACCCTGGGCGAACACGGAATGTATTATCAAATTCATCATTGGTAAGTTGATTTAACGTGGCAATTGGGACAAAATATAAATCAACTCTTCTTCAACATAAATAGCATAAACTCATAAAATAAATTATCCATAATATTAATGTGGAGAAAAAAAACAAAATAAAATACATTTTTTTTTATACTACTATATGTAATGTTTTTAAAATTTATTTATTATTTAATGTATATATTTGATTGAATTAATCTTTTCTATTTGATAAAATTTCAATAATTTTTTCAAAAGATTGTTTTGAATTTAATAATAATTGATTTGCTTCATTTTCAGTTGCAATTTTAAATTCTTGATCTTTACAATCTAATAAATTAATTGTTACATTTCTATGAGCACCCCAAATACCAGTTTCCAAAGATTTAGCACCAACTTCTAAATCTGATTTTGAAGCGATATTACCGTGGTGAGCCATTTTAATCATTGATTCCCAACAGGTATTTGAAATTCTCATTGTTGATAATGGAACGTTGATAGCTTGTTTCAATGCTTTATCAATTGCAATATCTCTTGCTGGACCTTTTGTTGTACCCATTGCTTTAATATAATCATTAAATGCATTTGTATCAGCATCAATGTATGGAATTAAATCTCTCATTGCTTTATCTAATGGTGGAAGTAATTCTCTCATCACTGAATCCAATGATTCAAACTTCTTTTTACCAAATGTCATCCAACCAGTCATTGCACCTAAACCAGCACCCATTGCAGCAATTAATGCTGAAGCTGAACCACCACCTGGTGCTGGTGTTCTTGAACCTAATATTTCAACAAATGAACGAACACTCATTGATGCTAATGGTTGAGTTACAGTAAGATCTTCTTGTACCATATAATCAATGATTCTTTTCTTTGGATCAAAATAGGAACATGAAGATAAACCTAATCTTTCAACTGCTAAACGTACTTTTAATGCTTCATCAATAATGAATAAATTCTCTTTTCCAATATAGTAATCAGCAGCCATTAACAATGCATCCAATGGAACTAAACCAACAATTTCCGAACCAGCAACACCTAAATTTAATTCACGTGCATCTTTTGAACATTCTTCAAATACAACATGTGGTGGAGTGACCAAGTAGTTATCAAGATTCATTGAAACTTGTGCTAAATTGTATTCATCAACGTACCAACCAATACCTTTAAGGAATTTTAATCTACCAGGTTCATTATCACTTCTACCTGCTTCACGTACATTCAATGCAATACGATGTGCTTGTTCTTTTGTACCTAATATATTAACATTGTATGCAATTAAAAATGAACGTGCACCAGTTACAGATGCACCAAATGATGGAATGAATTTAGCTGGTCCAAAATCTGGTTTCCATTTTTCATCTTTTAATTTCTCTGATAATCCTTCGTATTCACCTTGACGAATTTGTTTCAATTGTTTACGATAACCAATGGTTGATGCTTCTTCATATAAAAATATTGGTACACCAATCTCCTCGGATATTCTTTTACCAAATTCTTTTGAACATGCAACACATTCTTCCATTGTTACATTACGTACTGGTACAAATGGACAAACATCTAATGCTCCCATTCTTGGATGTTCACCTGTATGTTTTGTCATATCAATTAATTTAAATGCTGTTTTAGTTGCATTGATTGCACCATTTACAATTGATTCTGGACATCCTACAAATGTATAAACTGTACGATTGGTTGATTTACCTGGATCAACATCCAACAATGTACATCCTGGTGTATCTCTAATTGATTTAGAAATTGCTTCAATAATATTTGAATCTCTTCCTTCTGAAAAATTTGGTACACATTCAATTAATTTTTTAATTGTCATCTTATTTTATTTTATATAACAAATATATTTAATATAAACTGTTTGATGGGTTTTAAAAAAAAAATAATTAATAAAAAAAAATGAAATTGAACGCAGCTCGCATGTCTTTTTTTTTTTTTTTAAATTTTTTTATTTTTTTTTTATTTTTTTTCATTTTTGTAAATCTGCAAACTAAATGAGTCATATGATAACATCATTATGATGAATAATACATATAATAAAGGTTATATATATATAGCAATATTTATTTTAATTTTTATTTAATTTTTTATTTTTATTTTACTCTTTGTTTAAACTAAAAAATAATTTATTATCAATAAATTTTTTTAATTTTAAAATTTGATTTGTAGGATTTGAGGGTAAATTATTACCTTTACCAAATACTTTTAAACCAGAATTTAATAGTATAAATTCAGATGGTTTTTCATTACCATTTAACAAGACTGAATCAAAAGTGATTTGATAATCTTTTAAATTTTTAAAATAAAGATCTGACCATTCACGTTGATTCTCTGATCTAACATATGAAATTGTTTTTAAATTTTCATTTAAATAATTTACTATTGGTTCCATTTGTTCAGTGTTGAAATTTGATGGTTTATCCATTTTAAATTGTTTAATTTCACGTAGTACAAATAAATCTAAATAATTATTTAATGGTGAGAATATACTTGAATAAACATTATAACCAGTTACTTGATGTTGATAAACGTTTGAATTTGATTTTCTTTTTCTACCACTACCACTATTTGTATTGTATGGTTGTTGAATTGTTAATGATTCATAATCGGATAAATTTTTATATCTATATGGTTTTGAAATGGTACTGCCACTAATAATTGGATTTAAAATTTCATTTCTATTGTTTTCTGAAAGTATATATGGTATAACAATTTTATTATCTGTTGCATATTGAGCTATTGCATGATTTGTTAAATATCTAAATTCTTCAAATATAATTCTAGATTGTTCCACTGATTTATTAAATATTTCCAATGAAATTGATTCACCACTACCATAACCATTACCATTATCAAATATAATATTTGAAAAATTTGTATTTTCAGGTTCAGATTCAAATCCATTTACCAATCTATTATTTCTTAATAATTTTGCTACTTTTAATAATTGTAATAATTGTGAACTATCATTTCCATCCATTTTAAAACTACCATTACCAGTTTGTTGTTGATCATTTATTAAATTTTGATAATTTTTAAATGAATCAATTAAAACATTATCGACAGTTGTTAATAATACATCTTGTGATTTTAATTTACCAAATTTATCAATTTTCAATTCCAATGTAAGACAAACATTTGTTGTGCTTGAATCCAATTTTGAATCTTTTATTACATTTGGTGGTAAACATGTACGAGTTGAATTTGGAAAACAAAGTGAACTTGATTTCAATAGTGATAATGTATCAATATTTGAACCTGGTTTAATTGAATCTGTAAAATCTGGTATATGGATATGTACAGTAGTGAAATCATGTTGTTTATTATAATTTGCAATACCAATGGATGATTCGACACTACCCATACCACCAGTTGATCCATCTTGAATAAATGCAAATGATCTATTTGTAATTCCAATTCTTTTACCATTACTAATTTCTTTTTGTTTACTACTTTTAAATTCCAGTGTTGGTGTATCTTTTATTAAAATTGAATTTTGATAAGATAATTGTAATTCAATTTTAGTTTTATATAATATTTTTGTATTTCTTTTAAATAAATCTTGAACCAATGCATCTACATGTTCCATTGTATGTGCACCCATATCATATAATAATGTTTTAAATACTTTATGATTGAATCCATTTAAATGACTGAAATCAGTAGTTGAATAAAAACGAATTATACTATAAACATAACCATTTTTCAATTCTTCAAATCGTTTTGGTATCACCATTGACTCTTTTGAACTTTTATAATATAATTGATTTAAACTTGATATCAATGGTATTGATTTATCATTCATTATATCATATGCTTTTTGATTTAATCTGAAATGTGTATGTTTAAAAGTTTCTGATAAAAATTTACAACAATGTTTTACAAATATCTTTCTACATCGTTCATCTGCCAATAAACCAGATGATGAATCCATTAGTTTAAGCATATGAGTAACACTTGAAAATGAAAAGTAATTTTTAGATTCTAAACGAAATGTATTTCTAAATGTCAACATTCTTAAAAATGTATAATACAATAATACATCTGCCCATGGTGATTTATAACGTACCTTTTCATAGAATATTGATGCTGCTTCAGTTAATTGAGTTTCATTTACAACATTCATTAAATTTGCCCATTCTTTAATGCTGCTATCAACTGGTACCCTATATCCATTGATAATATCACCACTTTTTGGAGTTGGTGTGGTTGTTGATTTATAATCTAAATGAAATGATATTTCATTCTCTACGAAAAATGGTAATCTTCTAACATTTGAAAAGAATGTTTCAACCGTGTATATCATATCACCATATGTTGAATGTAAATTATCGGGAGTTAATTGTTTACTTGTAAATTTACTTAGGTATTTAATTTGATCAACTGATACTATATTCATATCTACCACTGATTGAATAAATTCATTATAAATTGATTTATAATTTTCACGTTTACAAGAAAATGGAAAACAACCAATAATATCTGAAATTTCATATTCTTTATATCCATCTGTTAAACTTTTTGAAAATAATTTAAATTTACCATTATTACTGTTGTTGTTATTGCTATCGACGATGATATCATTTTCACCAATATAACCAAGTTCAATATATTTATATTTTTTATTAAATACAAATACTATATCATATTGTTTTAATTCATTTCTCTTAATTATAAATGAAAATCTATCAATACAGGTTTGAATTGATTCTAAAAGGTATGGTTGATTATTAAATAATTCATCAGAATATTCTGGTTCTGATATAAATCTATTTTCAATGATTTTATCTTTTGGTATTGGTATATTGTTGTTTTTGATAATATTTTCATTACCACCATTACCATTATCACCATTACCATATGCATTTGTTTGATAAATTTTTGATTCAACTATTGTTTTTGGTATACTTTTAACTATAATTGTTTTAATACTATCTTGAACTGTTTCGTTTGATATTAATTTTAAATTTTCTTGTTGTTTAATTGTATAATTTTTTGATTTAACCTTTAATATTGGTAGTGGTTCCGTGGTGATATCTTGATCATTTGATGTTGTTTCAAATTCAACTTCTTGATTTTGTCTCGCTTTTGTTGTTGTTGTTAAAGTGGTTTCAAATTCTTCATCTTTTGACTTCCATTCAATTGAACTAAATAAATCATCATCTTTTTCTTCTGTATGTTTTTTAATATCTGAGCTCCATTCTAATTCTTCAAAAAATGAATCTTTATCTTTAATTCTTTTATTATTACTATTGCTATTATTTGTAAATTTTATTCTATTATTTTGATCATTATTATTGTTATTATTATTATTTCTATCAAAATTTGAAAAATATCTATTATATTGATTTATTATAGGTTTATAATTCCTATATAATCTTAACATAGTTATAAAAGTAGCTGAAATTTATGAAAAATTGAAAAAAAAAAAAAAAATCAAAAAACGACAAAAATTTTTTTCCATTTAATTATTTTTCGTTCATAACATACATGTATCACAAAACATATATTAAATAATATGAATATTAAAAAAAATTGTACAATAATTTATGCAACAGAATCAGGTACATCACAAGAAGTTGCAGAAAAATTATCTAGAGATTTAATTAAATTTGAAATTAAACCAAAACTATATGATATTACAAATTATAATAAATTAGAATTACCATTAGAAAAGATAGTAATATTTGTATTATCAACAACTGGTCATGGAGAAGTACCGGATCCTATGAAACCATTTTGGAATTTTTTATTAATTAAATCGTTACCAACAAATTCATTGATAAATACTAAATTTGCTGTTCTTGGATTAGGAGATTCGTCATATACAACATACAATTATGCTGCTAAAAAGTTATATTCAAGATTATCTGCATTAGGTGCAACCCCACTAATTAGAAGAGGTGATGCTGATGATCAACATGACCTAGGCATAGACTTTGAAGTTGAAAAATGGTCAAATGAATTAACTCAAAAGTTGCTATCAATTTATCCATTATCTCAAAATTTTAAACCAAATGATTCAAATAAATTGTAGGTACAATATATAATATATATTATAAAGTATAATATCATACTAATATATCTGTTATTTATGTTGACCTACAGAAATCAATCAAAATTTAAAATAACAATTAATAAAAATAATAATGATGATCAAATAGAATATGGTATACCAGATCAATTTTTAAAGAGTAAATTAGTGGTAAATAAAAGAATTACAGTTGATGATTGGGAACAAGATGTTAGACATATTGAATTAGATTTAAGTGAATGTGGTAATGGTAGTGTAGATGGTAATGGTTATTATAAAAGTGGTGATGTAGCATATGTATTACCAAAAAATCCAATTAAAAGAGTTGATGAATTTATTCAATTATTAGGATTACATTCAGATTGGATAGTAGAATCAATTGAACCATTGGATAAAGAAATTACACAATCACCAACATTGATTAAATTACCAATTACAGTTTATCAATTGGTACAATGTTATTTTGATTTATTAGGGTCACCAAGAAGATACTTTTTCGAATTACTCTCTCATTTTGTTGAAAATCCATTGGAAAAAGAAAGATTGGAATACTTTTCATCGGCAGATGGTCAAGATGATTTAAGAACTTATAATCAAAAAGAAAAAAGAAATTACATTGATGTGTTAAAGGAATTCCCATCGGCAAATATACCATTTGAATATTTATTTGATTTAATACCACCAATTAAACCAAGACCATTTTCAATATCTTCTTCATCATCGTTACATCCATCAACAGTAAATTTAACAGTTGGTATTAAAATGTATACAACTCCATATAGAAGATTAACAAGAACTGGTTTATGTTCATCTTATTTCAAAGATTTACCTGTATCTTCAATTGTACCAATATTTATAAAAGAAAGTGGTGCAAGGTTACCAAAATCATTTAATACTCCAATTATTATGGTTGGTCCAGGTACTGGTTGTGCAATTTTTAGATCATTTATTCAAGAAAGATTATATCATCAACAACATCAACATCAAGGTGGTGAAGAACAACAATTAGGTCAAGCATTATTTTATTTTGGTTGTCGTTATGAAAAGAAAGATTATTTATATGAAGATGAATTTAAAGGGTATCAAGATCAAGGTATTATATCCAAATTATCAGTTGCATTTTCACGTGATTCTACAGATGGTAAAAAAGTTTATGTTCAACAATATATTGATCAAGATTCAGATTTAATTTGGAATTTAATTAATAATAAAAATGGTTATTTTTATATTTCAGGCTCATCTGGTAGAATGCCAAAAGATGTTAAACAATCATTAATCAACATTATTAAATCAAATTTATTAAAAGAACATGATGGTCAACCATTGGAAACAGATTCTCAAATTGATGAAAAAGTTGATCAATATTTTAATAATTTAGAAATTAATAAAAGATATATAACTGAAACTTGGTAAAATATAATATTAATTAATAAATTATATCCCCTGTCTCCCCTTATGTGCTTTCATTATTATTATTACCGCTTTATTTATTTTATTTTTTTAAATTTTAATTTTATTACCAATTTCCATAATTGAATTATGATGAAGTCCATAATAATGAGCTTCAACTCTAGAATTTTGTAATAATAGATCAAATAAGAATGTTGAAATACGTTTAAAAAAGAAAACAAATTTGTTTGTTGTACCTCTTGATGATGAATTTGTATAAACTCTTTCACGTGATAAGAAATAGGTAAGTTTTGGTAGTCCTTCTAATTCCATTTCAATTTCAATTTCACCATTTTCATTTAATTTTTGAGTACCATTACCATAATGATAATTAATTTGTTTTGATGTTGGAGTGGTTGATGATGATAATTCTTTATTTGTTTTTGGTATTTCCAATGATGATGATTGACGAGTTGATGTTGATGATACTAATTTTTTATTTAAATTTATATTTTCTATAAATAATTTTCTAATTATTGCTGGTACATCAATAACTTCAGCATATCCATAATTAATTGAAACTGAATAAACACCTTTATCCATAACTAATTCTTTTGCAATGAATCTATGTTCTTCTTTAATATATGGCACTAGTAAATGATTAATTGTAATAAAGAATAATGGATATGGCATAGATGTAAGGAATGGTGATAATTTAACTAGGGATAATGGTGTTTTCTCTTGATAATGTGACATGAATACTGCACCACCACATCTATTTTGTAAATCTGATTGTTCAAGTGTTGTTGATAATGGTGGTGATATATCATGAATAGCTGCTACCATTTTCTTTGTACCAATTCTCCATACAATCATAATTGATGATAAAACAAATGCAATGATAACTGGAAACCAACCACCAGTAGGTATCTTCTCAATGGAAGCAGAAAAGAATAATCCATCCATAATTATAAAACATAAACCCAATGGTACAATCAAGTACATACTATATTTGAAATGTAAACGTAATACAAATATATAAAGTATTGTAGTTGCAACCATAACTAGTGCTACACCAAGACCATATGCACCAATTAATTTTGTTGAATGTTTAAATCCGATTACTGTAATCAACGTAAGGAATCCCAATACATAATTAACTTGAGCAATATAAACTTGACCAGATATTTTCTTTGATGTATGTACTACACGAAGTGGTGGGAAAAACTTTAATGATATTGCTTGATTAATAATTGAAAATGAACCAGTAATTAAAGATTGTGATGCAATGATACATGCTAATGTTGCCAATATAATCATTGGCCAAAAGAATGAACTTGAAATTAATTCAAAAAATGGATTTTTTGTATTTGGTGATTCAATATACAATGCACCTTGACCTAAATAATTTAACATCAGTGCCGGCATTGCAATACAGAACCATGCTAATCTAATTGGTTTTTTACCGGTGTGACCTAAATCAGCGTACAATGCTTCACAACCAGTTACACATAGAATAACTGTACCCAATAGCAAGAATCCTTTTGGTCCATCAAAAAATAATTTTTCAATACCTTTCCATGGATTAAATGCTTTTAAAACAACTGGATGATCAATTACTTTTAACAAACCAAATATACCAATAGAGAAAAACCATAGTATCATAACTGGACCACAGATAATACCAATTGATTCAGTTCCAAATGATTGAATTGAAAATAGTACAAATAAAATTACAACTGTTATTGGTACAATCCATTTTTTAATTTCACCACCTGGTAATCCAACTTCCAGTCCTTCAACAGCACTTAACAATGAAATAGCAGGTGTTATTACACCATCACCTAGAATAAATGATGCACCACAAATTGAAACCAACGTAAGAATTGACTTTAGCCTTGGTGATGTTCTATTTGGTAATAAGGAAACCAAAGCAATTATACCACCTTCACCATTATTATCAGCATTTAATATGAATATTACATATTTAAAAGAAACCACCATAATCAGTGCCCATAATATTAAACTAAGACTACCAATTACTTGCTTTTCATCTGGTGGACCATTAAACATTGATGCAAAAACGTAAAGTGGAGAAGTACCTATATCACCAAATATAACACCAATTGCTGTAATTGATAAATATATATTGTTGAATACTCCTTTTTTCGAATCATTTAATTGTGGATATAAACTTGAAATTCTTTGAATTGATTGAATTACCTGTTCCTCTCTAATATCTACTAAATTTTCTGATCCTTGACTTTTACTACTATCACCTTCATAACTTCTACTATAGTTTTGATTTGAATGTAAACTCATTCTATCACTTCCTTCCTTTCCTTTCCTTTTTAAAAAAATATATAAATTTAAAAGTTATCAATGAACCTATAAAATGATAGCGAGGGGAATAGAGAAAAAAAAAGAAAAAGAAAAAAGAAATATTCTATTAGTATATTCATACATTCATAAAAATTATATATGTTTTTACTTACATCACTTCCACCTTTCTTTTTTAATGAGGGAGTGAAAAAATTTAAATTTTATTAAATAATAATATTATAATTATTAAAGAATGATTTATTATTTGAAAATTATTATTACGGTGAAAACAATAATAATAATGATAATACTAGTATTGGTACTTTTTATTTGTTATTAATAATAATACGTATAAAATAATAAAATGAGAAAAAAAAAATAATATGTGACGATTTTGATTTCTTTTAAAAAGTGTAGTACATGTATTGACCAGTACAAATTTGTTCAACCAGTTAACTATTATAATAAATAATAATGTGTGACTTTATGTAAAGTTATTTTTTTTTTTTGGTGGTCTAAAATAACATTTAGATTCCACATTATCTAATAATAATAATTTTGTTTTATTGAGAAAAATTACAATAATTGTAGGTGATTTTGTTGATCTGTTATTCTAACTTTAAAAACAATAATAATATCATGACTGCTTAGAACGTCTGATAATTATTTGTTTGTATGTGGTGCATATTAAATTTTAATGTAAGTTTTTTTTTTGTAAAAAAAAAATATCAAAAATTTTGGTTATACATAAAAATGTGAAGGAAATCTAAAAATATTTCCGCATTTAATTAAAATAAAACAGATTTGTTTGCAGGGTTTTTGAAATAAAAAAACCGAAAGTATAAAAAGAAATCAAGCTTTTTCACTGTCTGCAAATTTAAAACGAATATCTTTATTTTTAGCTACCCATGATATTCACCAATTAAAAATAAATTTTTTTTAAAAAAGCCGCTTTTCACCCAGTTATTCACTTTTATATCAAGAATCATTATGATGATATGTACACACCAAAATGTGCATGGACCGGACTGGTGTATACCTTCCTTTTTTGAATGTTTTAAATTATATTAAATTTTTATTAAAAATTAAACAATTTTGATTCAGTAGACCTTAAATATTAATTATACCTCGCCATATAAAAATTAATTAGTGTGGAAAAAAAAAAAAAAAAGAATTTTTATTAAACAATCTCACACACAAATAGAATACATAAAAATAATTAATTTTTTCATATTCACACACTTTAAAACTTTTTTTTTTTTTGTTTTTTTACTATTCTTCATTTTTTTTTTCTATATATTACAACAATATAGAATATAATGATTTATAAACCAAATATATACTTTTACTTTTTTATTAAATAACAATAACAATATATATTTATATTCATATACTTTTCACTCACAAACACACCACAAATATACAAATATACAAATACTCTAGTTCAACTTACTTGCTTATCTCTGCCAGTTTGCTCTCTCGTTCTCTCATTTTCAATAGTTACCACACAAGCCGCTTAATTCAAAAAATGGAAATTAAATTAAATACAAGTAATAATGGATACTCTGAAATTAAATCAATTGCAATTGAAAGTATAAAAAGAAATTTAGTTTATGAAAATCATAGTAATGAAAATCATTTAAATGAAATTCAATTAGCACATCATCATTATGCATCAAATTTTCAACATTCTCAACAACATCAAAATTACTTTCCAAATAGTTGTAATGGTATAGAATATGATACTAGTAGCTTATTCCAAAAAGTGAACGATTTAAACTGCGTCCTAAATTATTGGTCATACCGTTTTAATGATATTGATTTAGTAGTTGGTATTGAACCAAATGGTATGTTGGGTACCTTATATTCACAACGTGTCTCTACTCCATTCCTTGAAATTAAAAAGAAATCTGGTACACCAAGTTTAAATAGTAATTCGTCTGCTACTTCTTCAAATTTTAATGGTAATGGTAGTAGCAATGGTTTATCAACTTCAACTGATGGTGCTACAAACTCTATTACTGAGGAATATGGTAATGATAATGAAGAAACTTTGGAAATTGATTATGATGTTTTATCAACATTATTACCAATTATCAATAGTTCCAAAAAGTTAAAACAACAACAAACCTCTTCCGACCCAAGTTCGTCCAAGTTCAATATTCTCATTATGGATGATCTTTTAGAAAATGGTTCATGTTTAGCTGCTGCAATTGAATTGGTTAAAAAATTATTAAATCAAAGTGAAGTAAAACAACAATATAAAATATCAACTGCATTCATTAGTAGTATTAAATCATTGCAAGGTAAAGAAAAAATTTATGAAATGTATAATGATATTAATGTTGACATTATAAATATATTAGAATAAATAAATAATATTATTTATTGTATGTGTTTTGAAAAAGAAACAACAATCACAAAAGTTGAATTTACAAATTTTAAATTATTTATTTATTTTCGTTTTTAGTTAATGTTTTGATTTTGAATCATTTATATAATCTCTTAATTCTCTAAGTAATGTGATGGCAATTTCCATTGCAATTAAAAAAATGATAATTCTTTCTAAACGAATTGAATGTTTATGTTTTTTTTCTTCATTGATTAATTCATAATTTAATCCAATTAAATTTAACTTTTCATTCATTAATCTAATACGTTTACTAACTTCACAATGTGATCTAACTTGATTGTAAATTGCTTCACCTTGAGGATGATCCCAAAAATATTCAGGTGTATCCAATACATCAGAATGAAGATTTAAACTACTTTTTATTTTTAATTGTTCACCCAACTGTTTAAGTATTTCAAATTTTGGTAATTGATTGATTTTACCAGTTGAACTAATATGTTCAACTATATCTGATAATTCTTGTACTTTCTCTTCTAATGGAAACAATGAAATTGATTGTGCAAATGCATAAGATGATGAAAACATTTCAATTTCTTGATCACTTGGTGTACCATCTATGCTAGCGTCATCTTGTTTATTATTTTTTGAAATATGCAATATCTCTTGTGGTCTTTTTGTGATTTCAAATGATGAATTTGTTAATTTATATTTAAAATTATCAATATGATGTGCTGGTAATGGACGTAATTCATATGGCTTGACCCAATTTAATATATTTTTTAATGATTCTTCTGAAGCACCCCATGAAACTAAACAACCAAATGATGGAAATACATAAACAATAGAATCACCTTCTTTCTCTACCAATAATCTTGTGTTACTTGTATCAAATACTTTTTGTAATATAAAACCTTTTGGTAAATTTTCAATTGATTTACTATATCCCTTACTTGTACAAATTACTTTACAATCTTCAATATTATCTTTATTATTATATTTATTATTATTATTTACACCATTATTACTACTATAAAATTTATTAAAATTATTAATTATTCCACTTTTTGAAAATAATGTTGGTTGTGTTGTTGTTATTTTTGAAACATTGATTGTATTTTTTAATCTAATTAACCTATTAAACATATTGTAATGAAGTGTTTTATTCGTTTATTTTTTTTTTTTATCGTTAACAATTGTAATAATATATTAAAAAAACGAAAAATGAGAATTATTGAAAAAAAAAAAAAAAAAAAAAAAAAAAAAAAAAATTATTTTTTTTTTTTTTTTCAAAAAAAAACTAAATTAATTAAACAAAATTT
>JABXES010002142.1:0-40895 GCA_013375695.1 Dictyostelium brefeldianum
TTTTTTTTTTTTTTTTTTTTTTTTTTTTTTTTTTTTTTTTTTTTTTTTCTTTTTTAAAATTTTTATGTTTTTATTTTTTTTTTTTGTTTTTTTTTAAAAAAAAAAAAAAAAAAAAAGAACGATAAAATAAAAATAGTACGATAAAATTAATATTTATTTAAATAAATAAAATAAAAATATTTTAAGTGTTTATTTTCAAAGTTGTTTTTTCGCAGCAGCAAATAAAAAAAAAATAAAAAAAAATGAAAAAAAATGAAAAAAGAAATGAAATTAAAAAAAGGTGACGATATTATTTATGTACACAAGAGATGGGTAAGAATTTTATCTGTAAAAAAAAAATATAGATAAATAAAAAAAAAGGTAGTAATATAGTTATATAAATAAAATATAAACAAATACAATACCAGTAAAATATTTGTAGTGAGCAATGTGTATATTTAAAAATATGTTCCAGAACAAAATAATTTTTGTGTGGCAGTGGGTGATCATTTTTTTTTACAAAAATAAAAATAAAAATAAAAAAAAATAAAATTAAATGACAAAAATTACATGTCAAAAAAAAATGACACCACTATAGGTTTTCAATTTTTTTTGGTGTAAGGTATACTGTTTTATGTGTGTTAACAACAAATGATTAAAAAAATAACAAGACCAGCTGGTTATCTTTTTTTTCTTTTTATTAAATTTTTAATGTATTAATTAATTAAAGCAAAGGTGTACGTCATTTTTATTTAAATAATCTATTTTTTAAAATTGTATTAATCTTGTTTGTTATTTCTGCTGATACAGATTGAATATGTAAAAGTGAAAGAGTTGATTGATTTTCAAATAATTTATCATTCAATTGTTTAATTTGACCAAGTAAATCTTCATTTTCTAAATATTTTTGATCAGATGATAAAATTGGTGTTGTACTTGAAGATGGTGAATTAGAATTGGTATTTGAAGTGGTATTGGTATTATTAGTGGATGATATAGTAGTTGAAGAATTTCTTTTAAATTGTTGTTTTTCTGCAATTTCCATTTGATGTTCTGTTAGTGATAATGTTGAAACATGATTATCAACTGGTTTATTAATTTGAATATATTCATTTTTATCATCACCACGTAATGAAATCTTTGGTTTTTTAACTTTAACTTCTTTTTCTTTTTCTTTTTCTTTACCATGAATGATATTATTATTTAATAATTTATTATTACCACCATTATTAAATTTATTAATTTCAGAATTATGATCAGGTAAATTAAAATCATCAAATGAATCATCACCTTTTAATAAACCCAATGTACTATTTCCATAATTATCCAAATGTGAATTTGAACGTTTGTTATTATTACCATTACCACTTGATTGATTATTAAAATTTGGTAATTTAATTGGAATTTGATTTTCTAATTTTTTAAATGTTTTATACAATTTTGAAGGATAAATTAAATCTTGATTATTTGATTGTTTACCCCAAGTTTCATTCCAAAACGTAAATACTTTTTGTTTTATATCATTTAATGGACTATTAAATGAAAATACCAATAATGATTCCATTTGTTCCAATAAAGTACTGTTATAGATATCACTATGATTTGAAGAATTACCACTATTACTAATTAATACATCAAAAGTTGAATCCCAAACTTGTAAAAATGAATCTTTAATCAATGTTAATTGATACTTTTCTTGACTATCCAATTTTGATAGTAATGGTTGATCATTTGCTGGTTTAATACCATCTTTAATGTAAATGGTTAAACATGGTTCAAAATATTTCAATACGGCCAATGACATTGCAACAGATTTACATTTCTTTATCATTGTTGCAATACTTGAAAATAATGGTGTCAATGAATTCAATATTATAAATTGATTATTATTATTTGATGTTGTCATCATTTTTGAAAAATGACAATCTACCAATAAATTATTTAAATTTATCAATAAATTTGAAATTAATGGATCAACAATATTATTACCATGATTATTTTGTGATGATGTTTTTGATAATTTCTTATTACCACCATTTGAACCATTTCCACTACCACTGATAATATTTGAAAAGTCATATGAATCAATAATTGGAATAATAATTGATAAAATGAAATCATAATAATTTAAATGATTTGATAATTTTAAATCATCAATTGTTTGAATGATAAAGGCAATTGTTGGATTTAATGTTGTTTTTGAAGCAAATGTTCTAAACATTGATTGAAATGTATTTCTCCAAAGTTTGAAATTAACAACCAACATACTATTTGGTTTTACACTTGATTGACTTGAATATGGTGTAGAAGCAATTGCTCTTAATGGCCAAAGCAATAAACTTGAAATTGATTCTAAAATTGAAATGATCGAACTTGATGGTAAAATCAATAGTTGATGAGACTTTTCAATGAATTGTTGAATTATTTTTGTTAAATTTGACCAAACTGATAACAAGTAAATTAAACTTGATTCACTATCGATATTATCATTCATAACACCAACTATGAAATTTAATCTACTTGATAAATCAACAAAATTATTTGTAAAACTAACTTGACACAACTCATCAAACAATGGTAAAAGGAACTCTTTAATTTGTTCCGAATTTAATTTGAAACCAAATTCAATTAAATTTAAAATAAAGAAATCAATTACAATGTAATTTTTACCACCATTTATACCTTCAATTAAATATTCATTAACATCACAAGCTGTACCACTTGCACCAATTAACACTGAATTTGGTATACTTGATACTGTAGTTTGATAAATTGAACGATAAAACCATAATTCATTATCATTTAACAACAATGATGATGTATCCAATTGACCAAACAATTGTTGAATGAAAATCAATATATTCTTTACCAATGGTATATAGTGTGAATCTTTTTTATCAATATTTGACATTCTTTTCAATATACCATTCCAAATTTCAAGTTTTTCATTTAAATATGATGTTGAACCAACAATGCTATTACTACCATTTGTAATGAAATTTGTTTGAATTGCCAATACAAATGGTTCTAAATTACCAAGTAACCATTGTGATATATGACCAGTATTGAAAGTCAATGGTAATGTATCCAATATAATACCATAACGATTTTGTAATTTTAATTTACATTCTTTTCTAACATCTTGTGATGGTGCAATAATTGAAACTAATAAAAGTAATGCTGATTCACCCAATTCTAAATCTGCTGTACCACTGGGTAATTGTTGATGTAATTGTTGTGATGTTGACGATTGTTGATACGTTTTTTTATTCTTTAATATATCAACAAATAACGGTGTGAAAATAATTGGAAATACATCTACCAATTGTTGCTTAAATCGTTTTAAAAAGTACATCCATGTTGAAAAACATGTTTTCTTTACTTCAACATCACGTTCACTTGTAAATCCTGTTGCAAATGGTGATATAATTAATTCTAATCTTTTTTTTCCACTTAAAAATTCAATTTCCATACAATCAATTAATAATTTCCAACTTTTATATGTTTCAATTCTAACTAATTTATCTTCATGTGTAAAACAATTCTATAAGCAAATAAATAATATATTAGTATAGTATATATAGTGTATTATTATATTATTAATACTCTACTATTGTCACTACTTACTTCTGGTATTTTTAATACTTTTGAAGCCATTTTATTTATAAATAATAATTTACCAATAAAATATAAATAAGCACCCCAAGTTTGAATACAAAGTATTTCATTTTTACTATTATATAATGCAGTTAAACCCAATACATATTCATCACAATATCCCAATAATACAGTTGATAGTTTTTCACTGATTATATCATTTTTAGCTTGATAATGTTCGACAACTGTTGATAAAATTTCTTTTAATTTGTCAATAATACTGTAATATTAATTTTGTGCATATGATTAGTATTAGAATTATTATTATCATCAACATCACATATGTATAAAATTAATACATACCAAGTAGAATTATCTAATCTTAACATTTTATTGAAAATTAATGGTAACCAAATTTCAATTGTACCCAAATAAAATCTAATATTTTGTAATAATAATGAATGAAATGATGATAGTATTTCATTTTCAATTGTTTTTGAATTGAATGGAGTTGTTGCTAATAGTTGGCAATAGGTTGATGGTAATTTCGATGATATTGGGCCATTTGGGAAATTTTGTGATGAAAAACACCAAATTGCATAATTACATACATTTTTACTCTTTGATATTTGTATAGTGTTTTCCAATAATGTTGAAATCTCTTTAATTTGATGTTCTCCCGATATACATTGTTTAACAATTTGAATTGAATATAAGAAATAACCCAATGATCTTAATGAATATATTGCAAGTTTATCCATTTCCACATACAATTGTTCATTCTTTTTTCTTTCTTTAACTGTTATTGATTGATGATTATTACATGTAATTATATGTGTTGTAAATAATGTTAAAAATTTATTTGTAATTGTACCATTTGTGAGTACTGATATTATCATTTCATTATCATCTGATTCCTTTAATAAATTTATTAATGAAGTGAATGATTTTTCAACATCACCAAATAATTGTTGATGTTCGATTGTGTTTGTTTGAATTTGGCCATTGTCTCTTGATGATGTTGTTAAATTTATATTATTTTCTAATGTTTTTAATATTTTATTAATTATTGTATAATATTCATTCATCCTATCTATCTATTTATTATTTGTTGTTGTTTGTGTTTTTATCATGAATGAATTATGTTAAAAATTCAAAAATTTAAAAAAAAATAAAAAAACTTTTTCAAAAAAGCGCCAAACATTGTTTTTATAGGTACCATAGTATATAATTAGATAATACATAGTATATAATCTATATATGTATTTATTATAAATAACAAATAAATTAAAAAATCCATTATAATTATTAAAAAAAAAGTAATTAGGTAACTACCTCCAGAGGTTCACTTTACTATTTTTTTAAAAAAATCATAAACCTAAATAATTTCTTTGTGAAACTTTATTTGTTGATAAAGTATCAAATTTATTTGATTCGTGATAAGAAGTACAAATTATCATTTGATTTACAATTGATTCTTCGAAATGTTCAATTACTAAATCTTGAATTTCAGTATAATGTAATCTATTTCCATTGATACCTGTTACTATTAATGAAATTATAAATAATGAGAGTATAAATTTTAACATTTTAAAAATGATGTTGATTATAATTAATGTTGTGTATATTAAATGATTTCATTTTTTATTTCTGATCACAATGTGTATTTATACTTTTTTTTTAGTTTTTGTTATAATACCTTCATATAATATAATTCTTTATTATATGAATATAAAACATGTGATATTTTATAAATAAAATCTATTGTTTCATAGTTTAAGCAATACAAATAAAATTGTGGTGGTTGTATACACAAAACGATCGACATTTTAAAATTTTTTTAGATTTTTTGCCTATGCCGTTTTTTTGATTTTTTTGATTTTTTTTTTTTCTTTTTTTTTTTTTTAAAATAATAATCAGATAGGTCAATATAAATTAATTTATGTATTGAATAAATAATAACTATTATATATCTCAAGAGTAATAAATTGTAATAACAGTAATATAATAAATCCGTGTAGTTGTTAATTTTAAATATAAAAAAACAACATACTTCCCATACAAAAACACACAACACCAGCCAAAAGTGACATATACCAGTTTGTTTTTTTTCCTATCTAATTTTGTAATACATTGTATATAATATCTATTCATACAAAACAAATAAAACACTCACACAACACACCTCTATAGACACACTTTTTTTTTTATTTTAATTTTTTTTTTTTTTTTTATTGCTAAAAAAAAAAAAATAAATATAAAAAAAAAAAAATTAAAAAAAAAAAAAAAAAAAAGTAAAAAAAAAAAAAATTATCAAATGGATGTAGAATTTCAACCACGTAATAAAGAATTTGAAGCAAATACTATCAAACAACATCAACTGATTGAATTGAATAATAATATACAACAACCACATATTGAAGAAATTGTACAATCTGATCCTGTAGGTCAAGAAGTAGCAGTAGAAAAAGTAGAAGAAGAGGTGCAACAACAAAATAATAACACAGCCACAACAGTAGAATCAACAACAACCACAACAATTGTAGTAGGAGATAGTGACACCAACAATAATAACAACGATAATAAAAGTGTTGGTGAAATTAGTTTAAATAATAGTACAACAGCAATAGTAGAACAATTACAGCAACAACAATCATCAATTATAGAATCATCAATAATTGAATCACCATATTTATCATCAACCTCATCAGCACCAATACCACCATTACAATTATCTGAAAACACTACAACTACAACCACTACAACACCAGAAACAGTAACAACAACAACTAGTAATACCACAACAAATACTACCAATTCAGAAAGATTACATTGTAAAATGCATAGATCAAATTATATAATGACACAAATTGGAGGAAAGAAATTAACAGAGATGACATTGGAACAATTGTTGGATGAAGCAAATCCAATGAGTGGTATGGGATATAAATTACCAGGACCACAAGGATTTTTAGAATATGTTGGTGATAGTCAACCACCACCAACTACCACATCAAATAATTCAGCATCATCATCCGCAGCAACAACACCAACTGTTAAAAGTACAAATGGTAAACATAACACAAGTAGTAACGATAATTTGGGTGGTAGTATTGGTAGTAACAATAACAGTAAACGAACATCATTAGCACCACAATCACAATCACCTGTACTCGTTTCAACATCATCACCAAAATTAAAATCATCTTCATCATCTGTTAGAAATAGTGGTACTCATTTAAAGGATTCTGCAATTTCAGGTACAAGTGATTCAAATGGTAACAATGGTAAAACAGGATCATCATCAACAAAAGATAGAAAAAGTAATGGTAATGGTGGTGGTACTAAAACATCAACATTGGGTAGACTACAAAAGAATGAAGAAGAACGTAGAAAAAGAAAAGAACAAAAAAGAAGTCGTGCACGAGAAAAGCCAATTCTTGTTGCAGGTATTGAAGATTTACCAACTGAATGTATTAAAATGGTTAAAAAATCAAAAATACCTGAAGAGAAATTAATTCAACATCTAAATATTTTATTACCAATTCTTCGTTTTAGAACTGGTTATAATTTAAGACATGTTCCAATTGTTACATCTGCACCTTCAAATCAATCATTAGGTTCTTCATCCTCTTCAATTAGAACAAGTAATAATAAATCACCTGAAATTTCAAATACCAATAGTATTGATAACAATACATCTGTACAAAATAACACCAATAACAATGTAATAACAACAACCACAACCACCACTACAAATAGTTCAAATAATATAATACCACTCACTACAACTGCATCTCAAAGTAGTCATGCACCATATCATCCAAGTCATAATGGTAATGAAGATGATGACTATGACGATGGATCACGTTTAGAAAATGCAATATTACCAAAAGGTACAGTTGACTTGATTGAAACTGATAGAGATGTTAAAAAACTTTATAAAAATTTAAAACAAATTGGTAGTGGGTAAAGTATCTAAAAAATATATATATATTTAAAAACACAGACATGCACATAGACACTAACTTTTTTTAATTTTTTTTACAGTGGATTTGGAAGTGTATTTTTAGCAAAATCGACAGTTGATAAATGTGAAATTGCAATTAAAAAGATAGCACATGTTTCAGCTAAAGCACAAAGAACCAATTTGAATGAAATTGGATTTTTAAATTTTTGTAAACATCCAAATGTTGTATCGTATTTAAGATCACATTTAGTTGATGAAACAATATGGATTGCAATGGAGTATATGCAAGGTGGTACATTGACAGAAGCATCACAAGGACATACATTTAATGAATCATGTATTGCATATGTTGCCAAAGGAATGTTGGAAGGATTAATGTATTTACATGCTCATAATATTGTTCATCGTGATATTAAATCTGGTAATATCATGATGACAATTGATGGTAAAATTAAAATTGTTGATTTTGGTTTGTGTGTTGATGCAAATGAAAGAAAGCTTGTACATATGGCAGGTTCTCCATTTTGGATGTCACCTGAAATGATTAGAGGTGAATCTTACAGTTGTCCAACTGATATTTGGAGTTTTGCAATTTGTTTATTGGAATTGGCAAATGGTGAACCACCACATAGAAAGTCATCGTTAACTGCAATGTTTACAACTGCAACTGAAGGTTGTAATGGTTTGGATAAACCTGAAAGATGGACTGAACAATTTACAAACTTTTTAAATCTCTGTTTGGAAATGGATCCTCAAAAAAGATCAACTGCCGAACAATTACTTAAACATCCTTGGTTAAATCTATCAGAGAATCCTGAAACTATGAAAAAAATATTAGCTCAAATTTTCATTGCAAATGTTATGAATCATTTAGATAATTAATCAATTCAATACATACATATATACACCATCAACGTCATCCAACATCATCGTCCATACAATAAACAAAAAAAAAAAAAGATTAAAAAAATTACTTTAAATAAAAAAAAATAAAATTAAATAAAAAAAAAAAGAGAATTATAATAATAACTTATATTTTACTTTTAGGGAATGAGAATTATAATTGGTGATATAAAAGTTTAATATAAAATTTAAATTTTCCCTCCAATTTTTTCAAAATTTAAATTTTTCTTTTATTTTTTTTTATTTTTTATTTTTATTTTTATTTGTAAAATTAAAACGCACAACACAACGACAGCCAGCATGTCTACAAATAATAATGAATCATTTGAAATTTTAAAATATAGTTTAGAACATTTTGATAAAGAAGGTAACCGTTTTCTTTAGTGTTTTAATATTTAATTATATTATATGGTAAATATTAACCAACTAATTCAATTTACAGTTGAATCACATTGCAATAGTTTAAGAAATGAATCAGATATGATATGTGAATTATTGAAAAAGAATTTACAATCAGAGTTGTTAAATTTACCAAATTCAATTAGAAATATGACAATGGGTGATTTCTTACAACAATGTTTAGATGTTAATGGTTTAAATGCAGTTCCACAACAACAAAATAATTCATCATCTGCAACAACAACTACAAATACATTATCACTAAGTGAACTGTTATTCACTCCAGATGAAAACACTTCATATACTTCAAATGGTTCAAATGAATCAATCAATGATATCAAACAAAAAGTAATTGAAATTTTAAATTCACCTAAACTATTATTAAAAAAGAAAGGTATCAACAACAACAACACTGCAAACAACAATTAAATCGTCAATGTACAAACATTTGTTTCAAATTTACACCTACTACCATGCATTAGCTCAAAAGTATTTGTTGTTGTTTAATCATACCTTCCGCTTTGGTCAGTTCGCAAATGTAAAAAAACAACAAGGTTACAATCATCCTGTTGTTTTAAAGGTGTAAATTAATAAGTAATATCCTTTTGTTTAAAATAAATAAATAAATATCAACATCTAAAAGAATTAAATATTTTAAACAATGACAATTATATATTTTTATTTATTTATCACTATTATTACCATTACAATTTAATTTATAATCATCAAAATTAAATGGAATAAATAATTGAGAAGGATATTTAGTTGTAATATTAAAATTAAAAGTTTCTTTTAATTCCGATTCAATTACAGACATTGAAGAAGGATTTGTAGTTAATGTAAGGAACAATGTTTCACTGTCAAGGAATTGAATGAAATAACGATTGAATACTTCAATTATTTTTTCATAGGTTACAGTTTTAAAACGATTTAACAATTCTATTGAATGTTGGAAATTCTTTAACCCTTTGAAAATGTTTATATAAGATTCTACAATGAGTTCTTGTGGAGCTGAACGAGTTGAATAAAAGTCATAAATTTCTGTACAAACTGCAATTTCAATTGAAAATGGATTAATGATACTTGTTGGATCATTTTTAATACAATTTAACCATTTATGAAATTCTGCCAATGCTTTAATTGGTGAAGATGATTCTGTCAATCCAAATATTAATGTATGTTTTGTAGTATCTGTTAACAATGAATGACCATAAGAGTAACCTTTTTTTCTAATTTCACCTTCTTTTGAATTGAAAATATTACAAAGTAATGCAACTGCTGGATAATCTTGATGAATTGAATTTATTGGTAACGTTACATACTGAAGGAGATTATTTGTTTCTGAACCTCTCATAATTAATTGTTCACACATTGGTGTTACCACAACTGTTTTAACACGTTCCAATGGTTGAAAGTATGGTATATCCATAATAGTATTTCCAACACCATTATTTGCATTATCATGTTGTTGATCAACTGAAATTTGTCTTCTCTTTTTATTCAATTTAACATTTGAACCATTTAAAAATTCATTCCATTTATCAACAAATCTATCTGTGAATTTTTGATTCACAACAGATTGATCTGGTGAATGTGAAATTTGAATAAACATTGATTCTGGATTTGATACTATTGCATCACGTAATGCAATTATTTTATCAATTATAAATTGAATTTCCACTTGGTCACTACCTTTTAATATGGATTGAATTGATTTTAAAAATTCTTTTTGTTTGAAAATTGAAATATTTGATTCATTAGATTTAACTGGGTCAGGGAATAATTTATTTACAGAGAATAAACCACACATTGAAGTTGCATCATTTGTTGTATCTGATAATGTTGATATCAATGTAGCAATTAATGTTGATAATCTTTTTGCGGTTAATGAAAAATTAAAAAATCCATTGAATATCCAATAAACAAGACGATCGAAATTCTCTACTTGACAACTTGCAGTAACTCTAAATAGTTCAGAAGATGAACATGAAAAAGTACTATTTGAAAACCCAACAACTGCTTCACAACTTAATACCTCCTCTGCAATTGATTTACAAACTTGTTTATATGGAATCAATTTATCATCAACTAGTAAATCAGATTCAAATAACATTATTTGAAATATAGTAAGGAATGGACGTAAATGATCCGGTATACTTTGAATATGGAATATTAAATTTGAATGAATAAAACTAGTTGGTACCAACATTGTTTGAATTGTAAATGAATTTGTATTTTCAGCAGAGTAAGCACGTTGTAACAAAGTTTCAGTTTTAATTAATGGTATTTTATTAATATCAAATTTGACACCACCAACTGGCATTAACTTTGTAAATAATTCATGTGGAAATGATTTATTTGATTCAATTGCACTCTTTACACGATCACCAATTTCTTTCATACCATGTTCACCATATTTTTCAACACGATCTTTTAATCTTGCAATTGTATCATTTGCAATAGTTTCTGATAATTTTGCATCTGGTTTCAATATAACTTCAACAAATGGAGTATCAATGAAATATTTATCCAATAGGTCAAACCAAAATGAATCTGGTTTCAATTTTAATTGTTCAAATATTTCTTGTACATAAAATCTTGATTTAATATCACTATGTTCATTTGGATTTGGAAATGCAATACATGTTAATAAACTACCAAATACAGTTCCCAATGGATCATCTTCAAATCCTTCAATTGTTTTAATTAATTCTCTATCCAATACTTTTTTCATTGAATCAACTTCTGGAAATCCATTGGTTTTTAAATCTTTAAATACTTGAATTAACCTATTATAAATTGATCTTTCTGCAAATAAATTAATATCACCTTCATCTTGATCATCTTCATCAATTTTAATTTCTGATTCTGATTCATCTGATGATTCGTCTGATCTTTCTTCTGATTCTGATCCTGATACTTCTTCATTACCATTTTCTTCTTCTTCATTACCATTTTCTTCTTCTTTACCATTTTCTTCTTTACCATTTTCTTCAACTACTTCTTTAATTGTTTCATCTTCTTTTGTTGTAACATTTGTTGAATCATTTGTTGGATCAGGTTGTTGTTTATATTTAACGGGTATACCAGAAAATTCAATTGTAATTTTTGTATCTTTAACTTCATGAATCATTGAATAAACACTACTTGCTAATGGTGTTGTTTTATTTATAAATCTTTGTTGTAATGGTGATGATGAATTATCCTATAGGTAAATAATAAGAGTATTAATATTTGTGTTTGTATATTTATGATGATAAGTAACTATATACTACATACTTGAAAATATCTTAATAAAATTGTAATTGCATTAATTGTAAAAACATCATCAATTGGTGGACCTCTCCAACCAATTGAAACACTACCACTGTCAGATTCAGATGGAAATGGTACAAATGCAGATTTTGAAGATAATAATGGCGGAATTTGATTTCCCCATGGTACATAATTACTTTTTTCATGTTGTTCAGTATGGAATGGACTTTTTTTAAATTCAACTTGATCCAATACTTTAAATAAATTCTCAGTGTCTATACAACCTTGAATTACCAATGTCATAAATTTAGGATCATAAAATTTACCATGATAATCTCTAACCATATCATTATCCAATTTTGCTATTTCCGATGTAATACCACCAAATGAATATTCATAACCACTTCCTTTGAATATATTTTTACACATATTAATCTCTAATAAATCATCTGGTGTATTCTCTCTTGCTTGCATCTCACATAAAACTACACCTTGATCTTTACCATTTGAATCAATATGATAAACTTCTGTCACTGTAAGAAATAAAATGTATTAATATTTGAGTTGATAGACTAACAACTACTATTATTACCACTACTTAATACTACTTACTAAAATCACTTTCTTTTAACGTTGGAGTTAAAATATATTTTAAATAAATTGGTAAATAAATTAATAATGCTTCAGGACCAACTGAATCAATTGAATAACAAGTATGATCTTCAGAAGTGTATGCATTACAAGGTGCAGATAAACAACGATTACTAAGTACTTCTAAAAATTCTCTATATGGTATATCTTGACAACCAGTAAAAATTAAATGTTCCAATGTATGTGGTAAACCTTTATCATTGAATGATTCAGTTGGTACTACAATTGAAGCGTTACATTTTGGTCCTGGACAATAATTTAATATTAAATTTAAACCACTCTTTTCATGAATAAATCTTGCAACTCTTGTATCAACAACCAACGGTATTTCAAATTCATCAATAAATTTAAATTCTTTACTTAATCCATCATATTTTGACATTATGTGTTCCGTTTCTTTCGTTTCTTTTTCTTGACAAAATAAAAATTAAAAGTTGAAATATAAAAATAAATTAAAATAAATTTGATCAAAAAAAATGAAAAAAAATGAAAAAAAAATTGATTAATTTCGTTTTTTTTTGAATTTGTTGAGAATGAAACAACACAATTTCAAAATTTACGTTTTTATTTAAAAATCTGAAATTATACCAATATAATTAAATGGTGTAATTAATTTTAATTCAGATTTAATATCTGATGAGACATCTAATGATTCAATGAATGTATGGATATCAGATTCAGATATTTTTTTATTACCAGAAACACGAGTCAATTCTTTTAATGCTTCATATGGTTTTGGGAAACCTTCACGACGAAGAATAGTTTGAATTGCTTCAGAGACAACTGCCCAATTTGCATCTAAATCTTTTGCAATGTTTGCTTCATTTAATACTAATTTTGAAAGACCACGTTGAATTGATTTAAATGATAATAATGAATGAGCAAATGGTACACCAATTGAACGGAGAACAGTTGAATCGGTAAGATCTCTTTGAAGACGTGAAATTGGCAATTTAGCGGATAAATGTTCATAAAGTGCATTTGCAACACCCATATTACCTTCAGCATTTTCAAAATCAATTGGATTTACTTTGTGTGGCATAGTACTGCTTCCAACTTCTCCTTTAATTAATTTTTGATTGAAATATTCCATGGAAATGTATGTCCAAATGTCACGACATAAATCAATTAAAATGGTGTTTATACGTTTGAAACCATCCAACAATGAAGCAACATTATCATAATGTTCAATTTGTGTGGTGAAACGCATACGTTTTAAATTTGGATGTAATGTACGCACAAACTTTTCAGAGAATCCAACCCAATCAATTGATGGATAACTAACATTATGTGCATTTAAATTACCTGTTGCACCACCAAATTTACATGTATGTGGTACCAATGAAATTGCGGTTACTTGATTTTCCAAACGTTCAATGAATACCATTAATTCTTTACCTACAGTAGTTGGTGTAGCTGGTTGACCATGTGTACGTGCTAACATTGGAATTGATTTCCATTGACGTGCAAACACTCTTAATGGTTCAATTACACTAGCGTTTAAACCTGTAATCAATACTTTTTCAACTGCTTCTACAATTGATAATGGTATTGCTGTATTATTTATATCTTGTGATGTTAAACCAAAATGAATAAATTCTGTAACAACTTCACTATACTGTAATTCTGAATGCATCTTTTCTTTAATGAAATATTCTACTGCTTTTATATCATGATTGGTTGTCTTTTCAATTTGTTTGATCTTTATTGCATCACTTTCTTTGAAATGTTGATAAATTTCACGTAAACGTTGATGATCTTCTGCCTTATTAACTGCATTTAATGGTTTTAATTCTGGGAGTTTACTTAATTCAATAAAATATTCAATCTCTACTTGAACACGATATTTAATTAACGCAAACTCTGAAAAATATTCACTTAAATTTGATACTTGTCCCCAATATCTACCATCAATCGGTGAAATTGCTGTTAAATTATTTAATATTGGTGTTGTCATTCTGCAGTCAGAGAATTTATTTTATTAGATTAAATGAACATAAATTTTTATATGTCAAATAAATAAAATAAAATCTATAAGTACCTTTTTTTTATTGTGTTTAGAGTGTGTGTTAAAATGAATTTTTTTTTTATTGTTTTCAGTTTACAAAAAATAATAATTAAAAAAAAATAATGCGTGTTCGGATTTTTTTTTTTTTCAAACCGGACCGATTTGAAATTATTTTTATTTTTAGTTTATTTTAGACATCTGTTTGTGTAGTGATGATTGTTTTTTTATTTTATTTATATAATAGATAATAATGTTATAATTGGTATTTATATATGTTTTTTTTTTTTTTTTTTTAGAAAGAGTTTAAAGAGTGAAAAAAGCTAAAATTAAAGAAATTAATAACAAAGAAGAAGAAATTCTAGATGAAGAATTATGATCATCATCAGTTGTGGTACCAGCATTATTTGTTGATTGTTCAGTTGTTTCACTTGTGGTGGTTGATGGATTTGAAGTGGTTTTAGTAGTTGTTGCACCCATACTACCATTATCTGATGTTGAAATACCAGTAAGACCTGTAGTTGATGAAGCAGCGCCAGTGGTAGTTGATGAAGCAACACCAGTAGCAGTATCAGTATTTAAACCACTACCACTTGATGTATAACCAGATGTAGCAGCAGTTGGTGATGGAATAAATGAAATTGAATCAATGTAAATGTAAGCATTTACATTTTCAGTGTTTGCCCAAGTGATTGCCGATTCAATTGATTTATGTTGTAATGAAGAGAATGGAACAATGTAAGTGGTCCAAGTTGAATTTATTGGTGATAATGGAGTCCAATATTTTTCTTGTTCATTTGGGAAATAAACACGTACACCTGTCAATGTTGTATTTGAACGCATATTAAATTTAATACCAGTGAAATAATTTGTTTGGAAATCACCTGAACGTGCTAATGTCAATGAAGATGATGAACCCATTAAAATGATTGATAATGATTTCTTACCACCAACACTGTGTACTGATGTATCACTAGTGTTGATCATAGAGTATGAACGAGATGACCAATAATTCCAACCTTCAGTTAAACCATTTGAATAAATTGTAACTGGTGATGCAGATAATGCACATGTTTTTGGTGCATTTTTAATGATAAATGATTTTGGTGTAACAAAATTACCAGAGAATTTCAAAATATCCATTGAAAGCGATGTCAATGTCATTGTAACAGCTGGACCACCATATTGTGATGTAACATTAACTTGTGCTGGGAATTTCATTTCTTTACCTGCTTGACTCCATACAAATTGTGCACTATTTTGACGAACCATTGTAACTGATTCAGTCATATCTTTACCTTTGATTGTAACATCTTTAACACCAATTTCATTATTGAAAATCAATAATTTAACGTAATATTTTGAACTATCATCTGAAACTTGTGCTTTGATTGGTCCTTTTGAATCACAACTTACTTTTCTAAAACCTGCATCGTAAACTACACTCAATGGATCAGATGAAATTTCTTCAAATGCATCTGGAGTTAACATGAATAATGGTTTTTCACTTGGACAAGTACCAGCTGAACAAAAGTTTACAACTCTAACTACAGTTTTTCCTTTTGGTCCACTAACTTCAAAACAATCACCACATTTAACACCTGAACTATAAAAAAATTCATTTAATGTTGCAGTAAATGTACCTGGCCCTGTTGCACCATTGTATGTACCATATTCACATGATCCAGATTTATTTAATGATTCAGTACCTTGTGCTCTACCACTAATACACATTGTTAATGGCACACTTGATCCATATGTTGATATTATTAATGTAAAACATAAAATTAAACTAGCTAAAAGTTTCATTTTATATTTATTATTTATTTGTATTTATTTATTGATTGGTTTATAATTTTATAATTTGTATTTTTATTTATTTATTTGATTGTTATTGTTTTTAATAAAATAAAATAAAAAAAATTTAAAAACAATATTTATAGTAAATTTTAAAATTGATTAATTTATTCATTATTATTGTTATTTATTTTTATTATAACTAATATTGATCAAGAATTAATTTAATATGTATGATAATATGATACATATATGTCAATAATATTTAATCAAATTATTTAATATTCACTGCAACACACTATCTATGTTGTATAGATTAGTATTTTAATTTTTGGACACCCCAAAAAAATTATTTATTATCCATAATTATTTCTCCCCTTTACTATTTTATTATAAAAACAATTGTGTTGTGTATTGTGATTGATGTATAAACATATATGTATAACAACATATACATATATGGTGGTGTATATATGTTTAAATTTCTATCTATATATAGAGGTAGATTATCTAATTATCTATTTTCTTTAGAGCTATATAACGTTTATATTGATTAAATATTTATAGAAATAAATTCAAAGTTTGAAATTATTTGTTTTAGTAAATAAAAAAAATATATATATAGCACTATAATGATTGTGCATTTTAAAAAAATAATAAATAATTTTGAAAAAGACACACACCACACAATATTTATTTGTATAAAAATAGTAGGTGTGGTGTTTATGTGTATAACAAATATTTATATTTATATGTATATGTGAGATTAAACTTTTTTTTTTATTTATTTTATTTTTCCTTCATTAAAATAAAATTATATTGGATAATTCAAATGAATGAATTATTAACAATTATTGTTGTTTCTTTTTGTTGTTTGTTTGTTTGTTTGTTAGTTTGTTGTTTCTAAAAAAATTGTTTATTCATCAGAATCTTCAAATTCAAAACCTTCATCTTTTTCATTTTCTTCTTCGTCTTCATCATCAACTTGTTCTTCACCATCTTCTTGTTCTTGTTCTTCAAATTCTTCATCTTCTTGTTCTTCACTATCTTCTTGTTCTTCACCATCGGAACCATCTGATTCAGAAGGTGAATAATCTTCATCATCTTCTTCATTATATTCAAACATATCATCTGAATTTGTTAAACCATGTTGTTTTAATGCTTTTTGATATGATCCTCCTACCATTCCTAAAATATTTATTTTAATGTGTTGTGTGAGTTAGTAGTTCATTTAAAATAAATTAATACAATACTATTGTTACACATACCCATAATATTTGAAACAAATGCATTTGCTTTAATTAACTTTTCTCTTTGTTTTGCAGCAAACATTCTATTGTAAATTTCTTCATCTGTTGCTTCTTCTAATGTTTGAAATGTATTCATTGCAGTATTTTTAATAACAATGATATTACTTTTACTAGTTCTATGAACTTTTGCTGGATAATAGTATCTTCCTCTCATTAAATTGATACGTTTTAACTTTAAACATTTTCCTGTATTTACTTTTTTTTCTACTTTCTTGAACCCACTTGCCTTTTGATAAGCTCCAATTAAATCTGTAATCTTTTGTAATTTTTCAAATTGTGATGCCATTATTATACCTATATATATATAATTCTATATGAATATGTTGTTTTTATAACGTCTTTTTAAAATGAAAAAAAAAAATTTAAAAAAATTCAAAAGTCAAACGCGCGCAAAACACTTTTTTTTATTTTTTATTTAATTTTATTATTTTTTTATTAAATTTATTTTCTAGAATTGTATATATAAGTTGTTATTTGTTTTTTTTTGTAGTTATTTTGTTATAGTAGTGTTATTATTATTATTATTATTATTATTACTATTGATCAGATATTATTTCATCTTATTATTTTATTGATGAATTCTAATTACAGAATCAGCACCACCACTTGCAAAATAACCTTTATTTGGATGATATTTAATACAATGAATTGATTCATCATATTTTGGACGATGTGAATTTAAATCTTGAATACAAGTTTTTGAACCAACTTCCCAAAATCTAATTGAAGAATCATGTGAACAACTTGCAATATATAAACCAGATGGATCAATGGTTAACGAAGAAATTGAATTTGAATGTGCAATCATTGAATGAACAATGGATTTACTATTTAAATCAAAAAATTCAATCTTGTGATCTTCTGAACCTGTAATTGCCAATGGCATAAATGGATGTGATACAATTTTATTAATTTGTTGATCAACATTACCACCACTACCTTGTTTTAATTGATTTATAATTTGTTGTGTTTCCAAATCAAATAACAATATTGAACCATCATTATAAGCAGCTAATAGTTTTCTATTGTTTTCAGTTGCAGGTAATGTAATACTTGTTGGTATTTGTGATTGTGATATATTTGGTATGAAATTAACAAGTTGACTTGTAGTATTTGTATCCCATAGAGATATTGTACCATCTGAAGATGCTGATAGTAGATTATTTGAATTTGGTATTGAAAGTAAATCCCAAATACCATCATGATGACCAACAAATTCCCTCTCTAAAAATGGTACAACTTTACCATGTTGATAATATGGATCTATATCCGATGAAGGTAATGACCATTGTCTAATTATCATATCGTACCCAGCGCTAAAAAATGAGGTATAATTTGATAGTTCACCATTAATTTGATTCCATTCAGTTGTAAATACTGGTCCTATGTGACCTCTAATCGTGTAGATTGGTTCAATTTCTGGTGATGGTGATTTCTTTGTTGGTACCAAATGATTTAAATTCCAAATTTTAATTGAATGATCTTCCGATGATGATATCATCAATGGTTCATTTGGATGAAATTGAATTGATCTAACACCATCAAAATGTGATTTCAATGAATGTTTAAATTTCCACACACGTGGTGTTGCTGAATCATTACCCGTCTTTGATCCATCATCTAATGTAATATCATTTAAATCTGATGCTCCTAATCCCATTAATTCATTATTTGATAAAATTGTTGAATTACTTGATGAACTACTTGATGATGATGATTTCTTCTTTCTTGTACTACCACTACCACTTGAACTACTACTGCTGTTACTGGATGATGAAGATGACGACTTGTTTTCTTCTTTACTATTTTGATCAGGAGGGAATGTAAAATCATTACCATTCTCATCGATATTTCCACTGTTACTTTCTTTCTTAAAATTCTTTAAATTACCCAACCCTTTTATTTTCATTCTTCCTTTTGAATTTGCTGTTAATTTATTAAATATATCTTCATTAAATGAATTAAATGATTGTTCATCAGATTCTTTATTATTGTTGTTATTGTTGTTGTTTGTTTGTTGTTGTTGTGTTGATATTGTTACATTTGAATCTGATGAAGATGAGGAGGTGGTTGTTGTGGTTGATGTTGGTGTGTCTAATGAGTCACTACTACTATTTATACTATTACTATTACTATTACTGCTTACACTACTATTATCCAATTGTTTTAAATTATCTAAAAGTGAATCTGAATCAAATTCATATGATGAAGTTGATAGTGAATCTAATGATTGTGTTAAATCTGTTGTACCATTTGTAACTAATTCATTTAATGTATTCTTTGTAGTTTCATTATCAATTGTTGGTGTATTATTGGTGTTGTTGATGATATTATTTAATATTTTTATATTACTAGTTGGTGGTGATGTTGATTGTGGTGATGTTGTTGATGTTGTGGTGGTTGTAGTTGAATTATTATTTTTAATATCTTTTAAACTTAATATTGTTTTTACAGGTTCATAGTTTGAATTTATAGTGTTTTCTTTACTGTTATTATTATCATTGTTTTCATTATTATTATCACCATCATCAAATTCATTTTGTAATGATTTTGATACAATTATATCATCGTAACCCATTTCTCTAAGATATTTTCTAATTATTAATCTTGTTGTATTATCTTTTGATTTCTTTGGTGGTTCTCTTGTTATAGGTATATTATCTGTATTATCGTTATCTTTATATGTTGTTGCTGGTATTGCTGTATTCTTTAATAATGCTTCATTCTTTAATCTTTCTTGATGTAATGCATATTCTAACATTTTAACTCTTCTACATAAATCATAATTGTGTGAATAATTTAGTTTCTTTTCAGATTCTAATTTTAAAATACGATTCTAATAGTAGTTGTAGTATTAATATCTTGTGTGCATTTGTATATAGTGTGATATGAGTAGTATGCATATTGTATATTACATTTAGTTCCGCCTTTTCTGATATCCAATGTGATCTATCAACTTCAAATTTTAACCATTCATTTTGAAGGTAATCTAAAACCTTTGGCATTGTTAATTGATTGTTATCACCAATTATACCATTAGTTTGTTGATTATCCATTTGTGATATAGCGCTATATATATATTTTGATAATATATATATAATGTATATGGTATGTTTATATGATTAATGTACCGATATTTAAAATATGTATTAATACAAAATTATATGTAGGAAAAAAATGATTGGATTATTAATTTTTGATAAAAAAAAAAAAAAAATTTTTTTTTTTTTTTTTTAATTTTTTTTTTTTTTTTTTTAATTTTGAATTTTTTTTAAAAAGCATCATCACAAACTTCATATCTATTTTTTATATATAATATATTTATATTTATATATTTCGAAATTTAAAAAATAAGAAATGGCATTAGTTGCATATCATAGTCCAATTGACGTTATTTTCTTCCCAATTTTTGCATTTTTATTTTGTATTCTTGGTCTTGCTTTCTTTGCAAGTTTCATTGTGTATGCATTATCACTTTAAAATATATAATTATTATTAGTGATATATATCACTATTATACTAATATTATATTTTACTGATGGTGTAATACAGATCTGAAATGACAACAACTAAAGCAATGGGAAAAAATATCTTTAGAGAATTAACTTTTGCAACAATTGCATCACTTACTTTAGGTACAGGTTTATTCTTTGCTTTATTAGCAGGTGGAATTTATGTTTAAACAAAGCGATATATAACAACAACAAACAACAAACAGAAACAACAAATAATAAAATATCAAACACAAAATCAAACACAAAATCAAAATAATAAAATAAATAAAAACAATCAAATTGTACAGATATTAGTAATTTTAATATAACAACACAAAACGTTACCACCACCCTTTTCTCTTCAAAAATGATATTAAGATTAACAATTATTAGTTATGACATCAACATATTTGAATATATACACAGGTTATTGAAAAATATTTAAAAAAAGATACAATAGTTTTTAATTTGGGAAAACACAATACCAACTATTATTTCAATTGATTAACAGTTGGTGTTGTTTTCCCAAATTATTTCCATTTTATTTCCAAATTGCACTTTTTTAATAAATTTATCTCTTTTTTTATTTTTTTTTTGTTTTATTTTGGCAAAAACATTCGACTATGACGGCAATAATACCAAATTATATATTAAAAACTATATTTAAATTAATAATAGGAAAGAATTATAACTTTATTGAAGTAAAATCATTATCTTTAATATCATGGGACTGTTTTAAATTTATTGGTGATCATACAAATTTTAATGTTACAATTGACAGTAATAAACAATTTAAAATACCATCATGCACAGACAACGAAAACAAATTTTTATTAATTAAACCAAAATCAGTAAAATATTTAAACCTTACTGCAATTAGTGATATAAATAGTCAATTAATTAATCAATATTTAAATCAATTAGTCAACTTAAAATCGATATTTGTTGACCATAACAATCATAAAGTTTTCACACAATTGAATTTTAATCATTTTAGAGTTAATAGTATGTATTTAGATAATGGGCATAGAGGACATATAACAAATAACAACCATTTGCAAAGTTACATAAAGAAATTAGATCAGTTATATATAACTTCAAATATTAGTACAGATTTCATTTTATCATTGTTCAATCAAACCCAAGTATATGGATTTACAACAAGGATTGGTTTGATGTACCATCAATTCAATATATTCAAATTCCCATTTACAGAGCTTGCTAAAACAAATAGATTATTATGGTTAAAACATGTTAGATTTAATATTATCACTCCAAATATTTTAAATTGCTTTTTAAAATCTTCACCTAAAATTCAATCTTTATCATTTGGTATTTGCTTTCATAATTTAATTTATGTTCTATATAGTGGCAATGGTAATGGTAATGATACAACTATTAAACCATGTGAATGTCATAACTATGATATGGATGAATGTGGAATTTGGGAATCTTGTTTATCAATTTTATCAAATCATAAACATTTAGTTAGTTTAACAATATTTGATAAATGTTTTAAAGATCATTTAGTTGAAAATAGTAATGCATATATTGATGATGACAATAGAAATACAGTTGTTGAAGCACCTTTAAAATCAAAATCAATTCAAAGTCAACCATGGGTGAATTCATTTACACAAATGTTGATATCTAACAAGTCAATTAAAACATTGACATTGGATTTCATTCAAATCTCTCAAATGGTACAAGTTTTAGATCCACTAATTACTGGTGGTTTGAATTTAAACAAATTATCAAAAATTAATTTAAATTATTATAATGGTTCACTTATAAACTTTTATGATGACTATAAAGAATCAAAGCTTTCAAAAATTAAAAATCAATTATCAACAACTGATAAAACTAATATGCAACTTAAATATTTAAACATATATAGTTATAATAAATGTTTTGGAATTGATTACGCAAATGAATTAATTTATAACGTTGAAGATGGTTTAATTAAATAAAATCTATTTTTATTTTTTTTAATTTAAAAAAAACTGTCAAATTGGGTGTTTTTAAACCTTTTTTTTTTTTTATTTTATTTTATTTTCTAATTTATTTTTTAAACAACATGATAAATAATAGTAATAGCAACAATAACAACAATAATAATATTAAAACAAATTATATTATTTAAATATATTAGATAATTTGTTATATCAAATAGGTAGAATTTCAAATAATTCAAATAAATTAAGTTCAAATAAAGAATATCCACACCATACAAGAGATGATTTAAATAAAGAATTAGTCCAATTCATTACAACTGTTTCATTGGTATCTAAATATTGGAATGGTTTTATATTGGAAAGAATTGACTTTTTAAAATGTCCAAATTTATGGTTTGCAATCTCAAATGAACGTGATATTCAAATGTATAGCAAATATCTAAAAAAGAATATTCAAATTAAATTTAGTATACCAATTAAAGAATGGAAAGATAATAATGGTTATAACAAATTTGTTCAATCACTCTATGATAATGTAATATCGGAATTAGTGAGTAATAAACAGGAGTTGCCTCCGCTTGATGAATTTGTAAAAAACTTTAAATCTATTTGTTACTTCAATTTAAAAGCAAATGAAAATAAAATAAAATACTACGATTGTCAAAGACATATGGGGCGAAGTTATATGGTTGGTGGTCACGTACAAACATTGTGTAACTTGACCAAGTATAAAGATTGTTCCAAATATTTCTTTTATCAAAATCCAAATGAAATGAATAAATCACTATTGGAAATAAAACTGGATTTTGATGTATATGAAGTATCATTAAATGAAAAGATTACTAAAGATACCAAATTTAATGAAATTATAATTAGATCAACTTTTTTCAAAACTTCAAGAACTAAAATTCATCCCAACCTTAACATATTACCAAATACTGATTGTATGGCAATTAGATCATTGGATTTACAAATTTTTACATTTTCAGAATCAAATATTCAAGAAATAGCAAGTAAATTACCATTATTGGAAAGTTTTAAATTGGAAGCAAAGAATTTCGATGATGGGTTAATATTACCCAGTAGTTTGGCTGATTTAAAATATTTATCAAAATTATCAATTTTAATTTTACAAGTGAAATCATATCCTCAATTACCTGGTAGAACTTTAATTGAGTTTATGAATAGAACAACAAGTATTCGTCAATTTAGAATACTTGCATTGATTGTTGGCGTTTCAGAAGCAGTGGTTGATGATACTAAAGATTTAGTAATCACAAATACCAGTATAGCAAATTGTAATATTCAAATCTACTCAAATCCAAAAGAATTGTATGCAATGGATATATATAAAATCATTGATAAATGGCAATCCCCAAATTTCACTTCATTATCACTCCCATTTAGTATTTCCGTTGATATTACCAATAGAAATTTAAACAAATTTTCAAATTTAAAAGTTATTGAAATAAACTCTCTAATGTTAACACAAGATACAATTGACTCGTTAACATTGATATCTCAATCTGCTCCAAATTTAACAACTTTTATAATAAATTCGAGAATTGCTGATGTTAGTGGTAGAGATAGTAGTAGTGGTATAAAAATCTACTGGTCATCATTAATGGAATGTATTCTAAATTGTAAATCATTGGTTAGATTAGATTTAAATTGTTTATCAATGATGGAAGATAAAGAATTTGATCAAATTGTAAATCTTATAGATCGTAAAGAATCAAATATGCAATATTTAACATTGGGTTCATTTAAAGAAGTTTTATTCCCTGATCAAGCTCAAGATCCTGAAAAACCAAATTTAAAAAAACATCCAAACTTTGTAAATTCATTAATCAATAATAAATCAATTACTGCATTGGATGTATCAAATTTATACACTAATAATGATTTTACCAATAATGCCGAAATATTATCAAATATAGTTGCAAATAATACAACATTACTACATTTATCAATTCACCCAGATTTACGAACAACAACACGTGACCAATTCGTTAAATTAAACAAAGCAATTAAAGAAAATACAACTTTGATTTCTTTAGAAACAGATTCACTCAATATCACTAATGATAAAGTTTTAGAATTTTCACCACCTTTACATAATTAAAATTGTACCATAAAAACAAAAATAAAAAAAATAAAAAATCACTAAATTTATCCAAAATATTTTTTAATAAACAACCTTCACAACAACAATATGACAGATAGTAATAGTAATAACAATAACAATAGCAGTATTAAAAATAACTTTATTATTTTAAATATATTAGATAAATTATTATATCATATTGGTACAACTTCAAACAATTCAAATAATTTAAATTTAAATAAAGATAAAAATAAACAATTAGTTCAGTTTATTGAAACAATTTCATTGGTATCTAAATATTGGGACGGTCTTATATTGAAAAGAATTGACTTTATTAATAGTCCAAATGTTTGGTTTTCAATTTCAGATGAACGTGATATTAAACTGTACAGAAATTACCTAAAAAAGAATATTCAAATTAAATTTAGTATACCAACAATAAATAATAATAATAATAATAAATATATGGAATCACTATACGATAATGTAATATCACAATTAACTCATGATAAAAAAGCAATAGTACCTTCATTTGATGAATTTGGAAAAAACTTTAAATCAATTTGTTACTTTAATTTAAAAGCAAATGAAAATAAAATAAAGTACATACATTATAAAAACGATGTATTTAAAATGTTATTTGATAGTCAAACACAAATATTGGGTAATTTGTTCAAGTATGGTGATTGTTTCAATTGCTTCTTTAATGGAATGAATAAATCGGTAGTATTGGAAATAACACTAGATTTTGGAATAAATGAAGTATCATTAAACGATAGGTTTCTACAAGATTTTAAATTTAATGAAATTATAATTAAATAAAATTATTACAATACCTCAAGGGTTAAACTTCAAAATTATAGTAACATTTTACCAACTACAGATTATTTGACAATTAGATCATTGGATTTACAAATTTTTATACTTTCAGAATTAAATATTCAAGAGATAGCAAGTAAATTACCATTATTGGAGATTTTTAAATTAGAGACAAAGAATTTTAATGATGGTTTAGTATTACCAAATAGTTTGGCTGATTTAAATCATTTATCAAAATTATCATTTCAAATTCACAAAGTACAATCATATTCCCAATAACAGGAAGAGATTTAATTGGTTTTATCAATAGAACAACAAGCATTTGTCAATTTAGAATATGTGCAGTGATTATAGGTGATCTGAATCCAGATGTTGATGATACAATTGATTTAGTAACTGTCACAAATACTAGTATAACAAATTGTGATATTGATATATACTCAACTAAAAACAGTTTAGATAATTTAAACTTTTTGAAAATTATTGGTAAATGGCAATCACCAAATTTCACTTGTTTGTCAATTCCATTAACAAGTGCATCAATTGAATTTACAAATAGAAATTTAAAAAAGTTTTCAAATTTAAAAGTTATTGAAATCAACTCACATGATTTAACACAAGATACAATTGACTCGTTAGCATTGATATTTCAAATTGCATCAGGTTTAACGACTTGTATAATAGATTCAAGAATTACTGGTAATAGTTCAAAACTAAACTGGTCATCATTATTCAAATGTTTTAATAATTGTAAATCATTGATTAGATTAGATTTAAATTGTTTATCAATGATGGGAAGAGAAGGATTTAATGAAATTACAAATCTTTTAAACTACCCTCAATCAACTATACAATATTTGACTTTGAGTTATTTCAATGAAAGTCTATTTAAACCATCATTTGATTTTACTGAAAGTTCAAGTTTATCACATAATACATACTTTTTAAATTCATTAATAAATAATAAATCAATTACTGCATTGGATGTTTCATATTTATTCCAAAATGATGATTTTATTAAAAATATTGATATATTATCAAATATAATTTCAAACAATACAACATTACTACATTTATCAATTCATCCAGATTTACAATCATTACCATTTACTGATTCAACTGATCAAATAAATAATTTAAACAAAGCAATTAAAGAAAATACAAATTTAATTTCTTTACAAATTGATCAACAACATTCATACAATATCATAAATGATAAAGTTTCAATATTTTCACCACCTTTATTTAATTGGTAAAGTATTTAAAAATAATAAAATAAAAATATCTTATTTTCAACAAAAAACATTTTTTTTAGAATTTTTGGTTGAAAAATCAAGTTTATTTTTTTTTTTTTATTTAAATTACACATTTGGTACAACAACAAACTTTTTTATATATAAATAATTATAAAAATGTCATTTTTTAAAGATTTATTTTCACCGAGTATAAAAATAACACCATCAATTGATACATTTGTTGAGCCAACTACAACAATTCAAGGTAAACCAATTGGAGAAAGTGGCACACCAATTAGAGTATTTAAATATGCATCAGATTTACATTTGGAAATGAGAGATACAAATATAGAAACAATGGAAAAGTTAAAAGGAATATATCAATTTGAAAGTAAACCAAATCATCGTTATTTTTTAGCATTGGTTGGTGATATTGCAAGTCCATATATTAGAGTAGAGAATTTAATTCAATTTTTAACATTGTGCTCACCAAAATATGAACGTATATTCTATGTTATGGGTAATCATGAATTTTATAACCGATCAGATTATTCAATGTCTGAAATTACATTGGAGCTAAGAAAGATATGTACACAATTTACCAATGTACATTTATTAGAAAATGAAACTTTCATGATTGATCATGATTATAAAGTGGTTGGTACAACGTTATGGACGCATGTAGATATAGAAAATCAAGCAAATGTTCAACGTGGCCTAAACGATTATAGATTAATTAAAGTGGGAATACCTCAAATGTGTGGTGATTTAATTGATGAAAAAACAGGTAGATCTCCTACGCAAAGAATTACATGTAAAGATACAAATCAATTACATGATAGAGCAATTAATTTTATAAATAATCAAGTTTTCAACAGTAGAGGTGGTAATGGTGGTAATGTAAATTGTATTGTATTGACCCACCATTCACCACAATTTAATGATCATAAAAACAAAACTTTTACATCACATCCAAAATATGTTGAAATGCATAGCACTGCACAAGCATTTTGTACAGATTTATCAAAGATGTTACGTCCTCCAATATTGGCATTTATATATGGCCACACTCATTATTCAACAGATTACTCTTATAATGGTGTTAGAGTATTATCAAATCAATATGGTTATGAATTTGGTGATGATTTAAATGAATGTATTTTTAATGCAAATCGTTATTTTATTTTATAAATAAATAAAAATGTTTTATATAAATCATTGCAATATATATATATATACAGTTTATTATTTTTTTAATTTTTAAAAATATATAATAATAAGATATTATTTATAATGTAATACAATTCAAGTACCAATTAAAATGGCCTTTTGGGCTTTCTAAGCAGTGTTTTACCATACATGTAATACGTTTATCTTTGATACAGGAACGACCTAGATTTCAGGAATTAAAAAGGTATTTGGGTATCAATGGATTTTTGTTCAAATTGTTCAATGAAGTGTCACTGTTCAAAGCAACCGGGTCGTTTTTTCGTGTTTATGGTATAGAGGTCAATCACATGGTTGATATTTTTACAAAAAAATTCGTTTTTTTTTTTCATTTGCAAAATTTTGTTCGTTTATTATTATTATACTACTTATTTTTATTAAATCTTTTAAATTTTATATTAATTGCGGTTGAAATTCTAATTCAATAGGGTTGGTAATATAAAATCAAAAGGTAGGTTGTTTGAATTTTTTTTTTTTTTTTTTATGTGTGAACACATATAATTTTTTACATTCTAGTTTCTTTTTATCAACAAAAAATGAACTTTTTTTAATTTTTTTTTTCATTATTTTAAATCAACCTACTGCAATATCTAAAAATTTAAAAAAATAATCGGCAAAAATTGAATTACTATAAAAACATCTTCCAAAATGGACGTAAATAAACAAATACAAAAAGATAAATATCTAAAAATTAATAAAAATCGAAACTTCCATCAATTATTTTTTTAAAGTGTATCAAACTTTGATGTTTTTATCATATGATAAGAAATAAGAAATTATAAACGTTTGTAACGCTCGCAAAGAAGTTCACATGCTATGCTTAACATTACTTCACATCTTCTAAGACATCGTCCATATTCTCCGAATCGTCTGTATTTTGAATTTCTTCTATTTCTTCAATTTCATTATGTATTTGGTTCACAAAATACTTAAATACAAAAATTTCATTTTTCATTTTGCCACTTTTTTTTTTTCAAATTTGAACACATAATACTCGATGCTATGTTGCTTTCAATAAAAACTGAATTCAAATATTCATTACTAATAATTAATAATTACTTCACACCTTCGTATCTATTATAAAAAAAATAATAACATAAAAACAAATTATTTTGTTTGTTTTTTATTTTTTATTCATTATTAATAATTAATAATTAATAATCGCTTCTATCCTTATTTTTTTATATTGTTTTTTTTTTTTTTAATTAATTATTTTATTTATTTTTTATATGTAAAATATATAAATATAATTACAATATAATTTGGAACACAACAAAATAAAAGCAAAAACAAAATGAACTTTAAAGCTTTAATACTATTTTCACTTTTACTAATAGCATGTATGTTATCAACAAACCAAGTATCCTGTGAACCAAATACTTATAATGAAATTGATGAAATAGAAGAAATTCAATATATAGACCAATCTCTTGATTTAAATGATTGTCTACAAAGATGTACTGATCGTCACTTATTATACCATCCATGTGTAGTTCGTTGCCATTTGTTACATCACGGATAGTTAAATCTTTGAAAAGAAAACAAAATAATATAAAAAAATAATTAATGCAGAAACAACAAAATATTTGTTTTTTTTATTATTTAAAGAACTTTTATTTTTTTTTCATTTTAGGGTATTTTTAAAAGGTAATATTATAAATTTAAAAATCAACTTTTTTAACACAAATAAATCTTTTAAATGGTTGTAATCGGCCGACATTATAAAAAAACTTAGGACAAAAATTAAAAAATAAAAATCATTATTCAACGTGTGATACTACCAGTTAATTTTTTTTTTTATCACTCCTTATTTTTTTATTTAAAACTAGTTTTAATTTATTAAATATATTTATTATAATTTTAAAGTAAGTATTTTGAGGCCAAATACCTTATCTCCTATCAACATTTTATTATGGTATGCAAATATTAAAAAGCAAGGACCAACCTGATACTATGACATGAATGGTAATTTTGTAACACTATTTGGTATTCAACCCTTTTAACAACCATGTTAATTGAGAATAATAGCCAAATAGTTCTTACAGGATTTACCATTTTATTCAATAGTATTTGTTTGAATTATTTCTTTTAAAAGATTTTCCCTATTGAATTAGAATTTCAACCGCAATTAATATAATATTTAAAAGATTAATAAAAATAAGTAGTATAATATAATAATAATAATAATTGTTATCACTATTTATGGTAGTTATTTGCGACAGAGATATCATAGCTATGAATTTTTGACCAAAATTTTGGCAATGAAAAATAAAACGAATTTTTTTGTAAAAATATCAACCATGTGATTGACCTCTATACCATAAACACGAAAAAACGACCCAGTTGCTTTGAACAGTGACACTTCATTGAACAATTTGAACAAAAATCCATTGATACCCAAATACCTTTTTAATTCCTGAAATCTAGGTCGTTCCTGTATCAAAGATAAACGTATTACATGTATGGTAAAACACTGCTTAGAAAGCCCAAAAGGCCATTTTAATTGGTACTTGAATTGTATTACATTTATAATAATTCATTATAAAATATTTTTTAAAACTAAAAGAAAAGAAAACATAATATCTTCAATTCGTTCTTAATTACTTTCCAAAAAAAAAGTAGAATTCCACTGGAATTAATACTAAATCAAAAAATTGGATTGTCTTTTTATTTTTTTTTTTTTTTTGTTAAAAAAATATACATGTTGTTTTTTTATTATATTATTTATAAAAGATTTATTATTATTAATTATTATTATTGTTATTATTATTATTATTATTATTATTAATATTAATATGATTATTTGACCTTGACCAAATTTTTATAGTTTGATCATCAGAAGCCGAACAAAATATAAAAGGATTACAAGGACTCCAACAAACAGTGTTTACAGTACCATTGTGACGCGAAAGTTTTTCTAAAAGTGTACCAGTTGAACGATGCCAAATGTAAATAGTGGAATCTTCTGAACCACTAAGTACAAATGCTTGATCAACACCACCAAAACAAGAACGAATAACAAATCGACCTTGACCTTGTTTTTGACCTCTATACTTTTGAATGATAATTTGTTTTTCTAAATCCCAAAGATGAATTTCTTGATTGTTTGTGTTTACCAATGCAAAATTACAATCATTTGAAAGTTCCATACTAGTGATTGCTTCAGTTTCCAACAATGAAATCTCCTTTGCTTTTTCATTGTCCAAATCATAGATTCTCAATTTCTTTTCTTGACAAATTACAATCAATTGTTTACCATCTTTATGAATTGATAAATCGTTTACTCTTGCACAAAGCCATGTTTTAATTGGAACAGAAGCTGCAGCAACATTACTAACACCAGTATTACCATTTACTTGTTGTTGTTGATCTAAATTTTCAATTGACCATAAATAAATAAATTTATCATTACTACCAGAAACAAATCTTTTACCATCGGGATGCCAACTACAACAGGTGACATGATCAGTATGTTTTGAAAATGTACGTAAACAATTACCATCTTTTGTATTCCAAAGACGTATTGTATTATCATTTGAAGCAGAAAGTAAATATTTGTCATTTGGAGACCAAGATAAATGAGAAACTTCTTTTAAATGACCCAACAATGTAAACAATACTTTTGGTTCGGTTGGTTGATCCAAATAAATCGAAGACATATCCCAAATTATAATGGAATTATCTTTACTACAGGAAGCTAATCTTTGACCATCATGTGAAAATGTAATAAACCAAATTTCATCACGATGTTTATCTTTCAATGTAAACAATACGTCCAATGGCATTTGACTTTTATCGCAAGTATGATCTTTAAATAAATTTATAAATGAATCTGCTGTATTATGATATAAACATTTACCCATTTGATATTGTATAGATTGTTTAATCAATTGTTCCAATCTATTCTCTGGTAACATTAAATTTGGATTTACATATTTTCTAATTTCGTTTAATAATGTTGTACGACACGATCGTTTCTTAATTTGTTTCTTTGTTTCCGCCAATCCACTTGTCATTATCAATGATGTCAATGCTTGTAATTTATTTGAATCTTTTGTATTGGGTGTAATCTCTAATCTTAAACATTCTAATGCTTCTTTAATTTTATTATTTTCTAAAAATTCTAAAAACTTTTGACTATATATTAAAAATTTAACATTCTACATACACAAGAATATTTTTATATTAGTATAACACCATCATTATATATTACAATGTCATATAATATTAACTATTCAATATTTACATTTGTATCAAATTCATTTAATTTTAAATATATTAATAATTGTTCAACTCTTTGCCAATCGCCTATTACAACACTTTCTGAAAATTCATTAATTTCTTTTGATTGTAATGGTATACCACTATCTTTTTCTAAAAATTCTGCTGATTTTCTGTATACAATGATAATGGGAGTATGAGTTAGTATAATACTATTGATAGTGGTTTTGTTTATTATGTGTATATATGATATTAATGATACATTACTCATAACCCAAACCATTTAAAGATTGAATTAAAAGTCTAACTAATTCATTTCTATTAAAGTATGGTTCACTTTTAACTAAACCATTATGATTGTGGCTATTATGTTTACCATTACTATTTATATTATTACCGTCTAAACCACCACCACTACCACTACCGCTGCCGCCACTATTACTATCTACACTATTATTTTCTAGTGTCATTTTATTATTAAATATTCTTTGTTTTTTTCTAGGTCTATTTGAAATTGGGTGATTAACTAAATCTTCAGATGTTTCTTCTTCGTCTTCTTCTTCTATATCGTTGTTGTCGTTGTTATTGTTGTCGTTGTTGCTATTATTTCTATTTGCAGTATTACTATTATCGTTACTATTATCGTTATTGTTATTATTTAAATTTGATAGAGAGGAATGGATCACTCTCGACAAATTATTATTATTGTTTTGATTATCCGTAATTGTTGATAATTGATTCACTCTTTATATAAATTATTGATAGAGATTGAATATCCTTGTTTATTTGAAATTCACTCTACGCTGTATAATGTATAAAGAACGTAATTATAATGATATATAATAGCTTGTTGTTTTTATTTTTTTTATTTTTTTTTGTTTTTTGATATTAAATTTCAATTTGAAAAAAAAAAAAGAAAATAAATTAAAAAATAAAAATTAAAAAAAAAACAAAAAAATATTAAAAATTAATAAAACTGCAATTGGTATGGTGTAAACACACTATCTGTGAATTTCACATTGTTTATTTTATTATTTTAAACCTAATAATTTTATAGTTAATTCATTATCTAATGGAAAATCTGACAATTCTTTTGTTGTTTCCAATATTGCTTTTACAGCTTTTTTACGATGATTATAACGAACAGCTGATACTGTTGATGTAGGGTATAATCTAATGAATTGTGCCATTCTTGGGTTTGTACTTGAACGATTTGAAAATGATCCATGTGGCATTTGTTGATTCCATACTACAACTGAACCTTTACGCATTGTTATTCTTCTTGTTAGACGATATGGTAAATCTTTTTTGTCGAAATTCCACGATGGCGATGTATACTGTGGCTTCTTTTGTTGAAAATACTCTATAAACTCATTATGGAATCCAGGTGTTACTACATATCCACCATCATTTTCATTTGCATTATCAAGTAAATTTATTACACCTTGTAATTGAAGACCATCACTTTTATTTGGTTGATTATTTTCAACTATAAATTCAGCTGTACGAGCATACGTTAAATTGTCCAATTCAGATTTACAAACTGACCCATCACCCATCCAATTATAAGGATTCATATCTAAATGTACATTATCCCTTGTTTTCCAATCTGCATTTGTATCAGTTGGTCTAAAGAAACATGCTCTGTCATGATTTACCATTAAATCTTCATTTTTTAATAATTTTGAAAACACTTTAAATACATTTGGATTAACTCTGTTTAATAAAAATTGTTTTTTAAATATTGGTGGTTTTGAAATTGATCCATATTGTGGTATACAAGTTCCGTCATCTGGAAATGTTTTATCCCATGTTGATTTATCACCTCTTTTAAATGTTGCACCTTGTTTATTTTCTACAATATCAAATATTTCACTAACAGTTTTATCACATTCTTCTCCTGTTAAACAATCTCTAATTACAACAAACCCGTATCTTTCAAAAAATGTAAATGCATTATCTTCATCATTATCTTGACCACCAATTGGTATTCTATCTAAATCTTGTAATGAAAATGATTTAGAATATCCTTCTGAATCAATTTGAAATGAGTATGACTTTAATCTTTCTTCCATTGCTTACTATTATTATTATTTGTTTATTTAATTATATGCGATATGTGCGATTTATTATAAAACATTTTTAATTTTTATTTTATAAAAAAAATGAAATCTTTTTAAATTCTCAATAACACACGGTTACATTTTTGATATTTTTAGCTTAATGAATTACCCCTATATTGTTTTTTTATTTTTTAAAAGGGTAGTATTTATTAGTATCTTTATATGATTTGCAATTTTATATGAAATAATAATATAGTATGGGTAAATATATTTGTTTTTTTAATTTCATGCACCCCTTGAATTTTTTACGATTTAAATATTTATTTTGAATTTTTTTGAATTTTTTTGAAATTTTTTATTTTTTGTGCTTGCTTGAAATGGTTTTTTTTATTTTTAAATTTTCATTTTCAAATTTAATAAAACACAATATTAATAAACATATACATATAAATAAAAATGGTAAGAATAAGTTATAATAATAATAATGATACCATGACATTATTCTAATTTTTATCACATCATTATCTTTACAGACTCATTCATGTAAATGCGGAACTAGTTGTCAATGTGGTGATAATTGTAAATGTCCATCAGAAGAAACTAAAAAGAGTACATGTACTTGTGCTGATTGTAAATGTGGTGATTCATGTGCTACTGATTGTAAATGCACATCTTGCACTTGCACTAAAAAATAAATTCAATACATATAATTTCATCAACATCATCAACATAATGTTTATCAAATAAATAAAAAAAAGAAAAAAAAATATACAAATTCTTCAAATAAAAAGTTATCAAATATAAATTTATCAAATATATAAAAAGAACATATACAAATTATATATATTTATTCTATGAAGATATAAGAAGAGGAAGAAGAAGAATATGAAGTTTTTGTTATTACTATATTTATTTTTTTATATTTTTTTATTACAAGTTTTTTTAAATTTTAAAAAGAAGAAAGAAGGAAAGGAAGGTAATTGACAAATTATATATTCGAATTATATATATATATTACTTGTTATTATTTATAAAATTAATTTTAAAAATAAAACTAAAAATAATAAAAATAAAGTTAAAAATTTTAAAAAAGACCAAATGGAAGTGATTTTAAGTGGTTGTTCTCTTGAGGGTGATTGTTTGTGTTTGATTTCACTTTTTAAACGAGCACTATAATTTTCGGAAAATACTTCGAAATAATAGTTTGCACCATTCCAACTAACAGTGACGAAAATGAATATAATGAAAACAGTGTGTAGCCAAAATGATTGAATCAAAAATGGTAGTGATACCAATGTACCAAGTGTATACGTTAATTGTACCAACATCAGTATTGCAGTTGCACTAACTTTGTAACCTCTCTTTATACACCATTTATAAATTGGATGTGGTTGTTTAACAGACATCCATCTTGATGATGTCATTATATCTTTATCTTGTGCCAATTTACTACGATCCGCTACTTCTGTTTTGATAAAGTAAAATACTTGCCAAAAGAAATAAACATATAATGGTATTAAAAATGTTTCTTTAAATGATAAATAACATTCCACTCCACCACATGCAAATTCAGTGGTGTAATTATTTGGATACCAACGTAAACAATATGTAACAATGGGTGGGCATAAATGAATAAACACTGATGTTAATTTATCAACATCATGAAATACTAAACTATTTCTCCATACAATTGTACCCCTGCAAACAAATTATAAGACTCATGTTAGTAATCAATGTATGTCACAGCACATATGTTGATAATAATATGGCTTTATATATTAAACTTACCATGCTAATGGACCATTACTTAATGCAAATACCAATTTAAATAAATTTGGTGTAGTTGATTCACCCAAAACATATTGATGACCAAATAGATAAAACAACAATAATATTTGACATAGATAACAAAAGTCCAACATAAAATAATGATATTTCTCTCTATGGTACATAAAGAATCTAACTGCCATCAATGGAATAATTAAAATTGTATACCATAAATACATTGATTCTGGTGATCTAACTAAAACAAATTCCGAAACACATAAAATAATTAAACCTAATGTAAATGCACTGCAAAAATTTAATCGTGGTATTAGTATACAACACATATATTTGTTGAATATATATTAATATCATAACTATTAATTTACCATTTATCTAATAATCTAATGAATGGTGGTGCATTCATATGATCATCTAATTCAGTTTTCTTTAATTTGATTAGCTGTTTAATCTTTTCTTTTTCATTTTTTAAATTCTTTCCACGTTCACGTAATTTCTTTGGATCAACAACTTTTTTCAATTTTTGAAGTCTATTGTTAATTGCAGCATGTCTTTGTTGTAATACTTTAATTGCTTCTCTATTTAAAAACTTTTGAAATAAATTTAACAATGGTAATTCTGGATTATCATTGCCATTGTTGTTATTATCACCATTTGATGCACCATCATTATCAGTTAGACTACCACCAAAACCACCATTATTATGTTCACTATCTAAATCATCCAAATAACCATTACTACCATTACTACCACTACTACCACTACCATTACTTAATGGACTTGTTGTTGAATTTGAATTATCACCACCATTTACTTGTTGTAATGTATCTTTTAAACTTTTATTTAATATGTCAGCACCATCAACTAATAATGGCGATGAAATTGATGCACCAGTACCTTTATTATCTTTATTTAATATTCTCTTTGTTCTTTTTCTTCTTTTTAAATTACCTTCGTCACTTTCTGATGTTGCTGTTTGTTTTGTTTGTTTAGTTTGTTTTTGTTGTTGTTCTTCCTCACTATCATCATCATCATCACTACTACTACTTTCCATATTATAAGATTCTAATGAATCAGATTCTGAAAATTCATAATAATCATCTTCTTCCTCTGTAAAAGCTGATTTCTCATTTGATGATATTTCCGATGCCAATACTAAAAAAAAAAAAAACAAATCAGTATTAGTTTTTACATACTAAAAATATCACATAAACAACGTATATACTAATAATTACCCTCCATGACTCTTTTTAATAAACTATATTATTTATCGGTATAGTATGTTATAATAGTAATAGTATAATATTTATAAAAAATAAAAAAAAAAAAAAATATATTTGTGCTGTAATTAAAATAATATCAAAAAAAATCAATGAAACATATTTTTATATGAAAACATAAAAATTTTATAAAAAAAAAAATTAAAAAAAAATAAAAGTTGAAAAATAATTCCATTTTAGATCTTTTTTTAAAATGCATTTATTTATTTTTTTTAGTTGGTAACACTTCACCATAACATACCAAACAACCGATAGTTATTTGTTTTTTGAATCTTGAAAGTAATTTATTTTGTTGTTTTGTTTTTGTTAAAAATTAAATTTACATTTTTAACAAACAAAGTTTGACTATCGTTATCCAATTTTAAATTTCTACATTGCTTAACATTGAATTGTTTTTCGGTATCATTATTTCCAAAACTGAATATGTAATTTTGACAATTGAAATAATCTAATATTATTGTATTTTTTAATTTAATTGAAAAATATAAAATATAATAATGAATTAAATTAATGTATTGATTAAAATCTGAAATTGTAAATTCTGTTGTATGAATTTTAAATGGTATAATAAATTTATAATTTGCGTATTGGTTATTTGATATTGTATTTCTACATAGAAATAATTTTAAAATTATTATATTATTTGATTTTACCAAATATCTTATAATTGTTGATATGTTTGATAATGTTATGAAATCAATTGATATTAAGTATAGGAATAATTTATTATTATTAAAACTAGTTTTTGAATTAAAATTAGTTGATAGTAAAATATATTTAATGTATGGTTGTTTGTTTAGTGTCTTTGATACTGGTAATTTTGAAATTTGTTTAAATAATTTATAATTATTAGTTTGAATTGCATTTTGAATTAAATTTTGAAATGTATTTGAATTTGTAATTTCTGAGAATATTAAATGATTTGAAATTGGTGTAGAGGGGGGGAATAAATTATCAATTATTTTTATATTTTGATCATAGTTGAATAAATGTTGTTCAAATATTTCAATTTGATATAACATTTTTAAAAATTCTGATCTTTTTTCAAGTTGATTGATATATAGTAACTTTTCAATAATTGATTCTTTGTGGAGCTCATATATTTCCAGTGGAGTAATGTTGAGAAGTTTAATTACTTTTGGATCATTTACATATTGAAGTAATGTTTGAAATGAATATTGGTTATCATAATAAACTGAATGTAGTAATAAATCTAAACATGATCTGAAATTGTAATTGGTTGTAGTGGAATCGTTATAATATCCATTAACTAATTTTGGAATTATGATTTCTAATATTGATTGGTTACCAATTGATATAGCATTCTTGTAAATTCTAATTTGAGTAATGTCAAGTTTTGTATTACATTTTGAGAAATATAATAGTAATGATTCATGATTACTATTATTTATAAACTGTTCTGCCATTTCTTCACATACCAAACTTGGATAATGATCAATTAAAAATTGAAATTGAACAATGTTTAAATCATTTATGGCATATGTACACCATTTTGATTGAAAATTTGAAAATAAATTTTGATTTTTAATAATAGTTTCACATGAATCTGTACCATCAATACAATTGAATTGAAATCTCCATTTACAACTACCATTTGATAATATTGCATTTTTATAATTTGTTATTAGGTATTCGGCAATTTGATGATTACTAATTATTACTGATGTTAATTCATAGTCATCTTCAATAACTATTTCTTTAGTTGGATTAAAATGATCATGATCTAAATTTAATAGACTTTTAAATAAATTGAAACTATCACACATATAAACATCTGAATATTTCAATCTTAATGGTTTAATCATTTCTAAATTTACTTGAATACCAAATATAGTTACAACCTTTTGTGAATCTTCTTGAATTTTAATATTGAATTGATTTTGAACTTTTAATAATAATAATTTTAAAATGAACCAATCATTTGATGATATTGCATGACTTGCAACATCATGTATTTCAATTTCTTCCTGGCTATCTGGATCTATCTCTAAAATGTCTAATAACAAACCACCAATTATATTTGTTGGTTTACCGATTACTTTTAATAATACCCTGTTTACTCCTTGACCACAATTAAAGTATCTTGATTCAATTGGTAATTTTGAATCTAAATCCAATAATAATTTAATGAATTCCATAAACCCATCTTGGTCTGTTGAATTATAATTCAAATTTGAAAATAGTTTACCTAAATTTGGTTTTTCATTTCTTTCCAATATCAAGAACTTTATTAATATATAATTTTCATGTGTTACTGAAATATTGAATAATTTATCCATATCCAATTTATCAATTTGACTTTTCTCTATTGTATTAAATAGTAATCTAATAGTTTCATTGTTTAATTCTTTCCATAATGCAATTTCATATATACATTCAATATTTAAATTTAAATAATATTTATAATTTTGATAACCTTTTACATTATTATTATTGTTGTTGATATTGTTGATATTTATTATATGTTTATAATATAGGTTTAATTTCTCTATTAATAATGATTCATTTCTTGATTTTATTAAATGTAACATTTGTAATTGGTAATAGTTGAATGACCTATAATAATGTTTTGCATAGATCTCTTTTACATGTTGAAATATTTTATTTCTTAAATATTTGTTATTAAATACTTTAAAAAAAGGTTCATTATTAGATGACATTATTACTTTTACTTTTACATCAATGAACAATGCTACAAATTTAATATTGTTGAAGCCTTTTTATGTCAAAAAAAAAAAAAAAAAAAAAATAATTTGGAATAAAAAAAAAAAAAAATTGAAAAAAAAAATTGGGTGGAAACCAAAAAAAAAAATATTTTGAAA